>JAKTSC010000019.1:0-160043 GCA_030580015.1 Lachancea waltii | reverse complement strand
CCCTTTTGTCCCAGCCCGTTTTCTGCTACCCACCGCCACATACTGGCCACATACTTTCGTCGGGCCATTACGTCCGCGCTTGCCCTAGCCTAAAATGCGCCCTCTTCTTTCTCTGCGCCTTTTTAGACTACACGCGCCTATGCCGTTATTTTGAAAGCAGTTGCTTGAGCAATTCATAGGCAATAGCAATAGCTCCGTACGTAGGAATATTCGGGGCTGCCACAAAAACAAGAGTATATAAGGGAGAAGCTGGGCGGTCTTTTTCAGGGTTGTGGTTATTGTTGTTATTGTTAAGTATTCCAGCATCGAAGCATCAGTTCGCATTTGTTGTAACTTTTATCAGTATTTCATAACCCCACAATGGCTCTCACTCTCACAGATTTTTTCAAACTAGTCGGCGCTGTCATCATCCCGCCTTTGGGTGTGTTTTTGGAGCGTGGTTGCACCTGTGACCTGTTGATCAATATCCTGTTGACATGTCTAGGTTACATTCCAGGAATTGTCCATGCGGTTTATATTATTTTAAAGTATTGAAGACGCAGGAGGAGGAAGAGGAAGAGGAAGAGGAAGAGGAAGATTATTAAATATCTAAGTATTGTTAATGGCTAATGAACAAGTTTTAATATCAGGCAAGCAAGATGGCAAATGACCTATCAGGGGATAAGATGGCAAATATTTCAATACCAAGCGGCAAGCAAGATGGCAAATATTTTAATATCGGCAAGCAAGATGGCAATGTTTCAATACCACACGGCAAGATCAAATGGCAGATGATTTATCAAGCGGGGAAATAAAACGGTAATGTTTAAATACCACACGGCAAGACAAAATGGCAAACGATTTAATATCAAGCGGCAAGCCGCATGCGAGTTTTACACAGTATACAGACAGAATTGTTAGTGCGCGCTTATTGTTCTTTCTTGACTTCTGCGTCAAGAGGTTTCGCCTCAGGCGCAACCTCCTTACGCAGCTCCACAAGTCGTGTCAGCTCTGGCCCGCTCTCAAACAGACCCCAGCGACGGAAGTTACGAATCTCTTGGTTGATCTTGGGCACATCGCCATCGCACTTCTTGATGAGTTCTTTCAAATCCTTCTCGAGCTGGATCAAATACTCCTCACTCAACACGAACTTGCGAGACTTCTCCATCGTTTTGAACGTGGACTCGGTGAATCGCTTGTCCAGTGGTGTCTGGAAACCTTCGCCAGGTCCCAGGTTAACACCTGGGTTGGCCGCTGCTGCCATCACACCACTCTTGTAGGCAGGCACCAGCCCACCGGCCTTTTCGAGTCTAAAGTTGTAGTAGGAGTCTCTGTAGTCGTCGTAGGTGGCACGCTTCGCGCCGATCCACCCAACAGAGCGCAGCGTGTCCTTGAGTTTGTCTGCGTTCTTGGTGATAACCACTTTGCGTGTCTTGTAGAAGTTCAAGAAGTTGAACGTCACCGGGTTGACCAGCCCCGTGTAGAAAACCAATGCGATAAACAGAACCTTGACGACGTGCAGCGTGAAGAACAACCACTGCGCGACTAGCCCTGCAGAGTTCACCTGGATCTCTTCTGCGAGCTTGTTTGCAACGTCAACGTAGCCGTACCAGCGTGCCACGTACATCAACCGTTTTGACATCTGGTTCGTAAAACAGATGCCCGGAGTAGGCGACACAGCGTCCGGCAGGTCCGTGTACAGCCAAGCCAGTAAGATCGCCGCGAAAACGCACACATTACGGCGCGACACTTCCCACTTGGGCAACACCAGCTGCCCGGGCCACATTTGCTCCCAAATCTTTTTGTTCTTCAGATCCAGCGGTTCAAGGTACTTCTTGTCGTCAGCATCGTAGTGGAAAATTAGGCATCCATTTTCGGTCAGAAACCCGGGATGCATCGACTTGTTCAGACCAACAGGTTTCCTCTTGTAAAAGATCGAGGGCCTCAGGACCATAAATCCAGCCAAGCCCTCCTTGTCTTCGAACATCTTCATGATCTTTGACTCAAAAGTGTCTTCTTTAGACACTTGGAACGTGTAATCGCTCTCACAGTCGTCATTTAAACGTACACAGATCTCCATTCTATCGCGGGTAATTTCAGCAGTAGGATTCCTGTTCTTGACTCAGTATACAATAAAGGTCAGGTAATGAATCTCAATTCAACTATGACAATCTACTGTGAAATGCTACCTTCAATCCGCCACCGGTTCGTTGAGGGTTCACGCACTCAAATTTTTCAATGTACTTAAAACCTTACCATCTTAAAAAAAATGCGGGAGGGGCTACATTTTATACGAGCGAATGAGTACATTTCGAAAGATATCCATGAGTACATGTATGAGTACATTCATGAGTATATGCATGAGTACATTTACGAGTACATTAACCATGAATGTTGATGAGAACAAACTAGAGTATAAGCCCTTGTTTTGTGATTACAGAGTCAGGTAGCTACTCAATATTTCAAGAGGTTACTCTAGAACCACTTACTAAATTGTACAGTGATCCTTACACTTATAATTTTCTATTTAGCTTTCATACATTAGAAAACTTACCATATTCACTCCAGCGCACCTACGGCACATGCAGTGCAACCATAGACAATGCCAAGGACTAGACCACTACCCAGCTACCCAATTGTGCAGCTATTGTTCTATCCTTAAATGCTCTTCTAAATGCATATCACGTGATAACAGCTCTTTATTATATTGGAACTTCAAGCTCATCCTTCTTCCTGTCACTTGTATCTCAGCAGTAGCCGCTCAGGAAAACCGATGCTTGCAGACTCTACAGACCTCAGTCTCTATCATCTGACGCTTCAACGCCAAACTAACTATGTTCACTCCTGTATCGGTCATTTTGTCGACTACAAACCACACCAATTGGTAACCAATCAAAACAACACCAAGAAACGCAAATCGCGTAGAGACTATCAATTATGCCTCGCAACTGAAACCCATGTCGAACTTTACGATGTAGAGAATGGGGATTTTAAGCGACTCGTGACGGTTCCAATATTCGCAACAATCACCGCCATGCAAAGCTTACCAGTGGACAGCAACTACTCATACTTAGTCCTACTTACTGACTCGGGCAATTTGTCTATCCTCAAATTCGTCTACGACTCTGGTTCCATCAAACTTCATTCTCTGCTCAATGAGCCCTTTGCGAGGAGCGGGATCCGAAGACTTTCCCCTCAGAAACACCTGTCTGTGGACCCCCACGGCCGCTGCATCTTTCTTTCCGCCGCAGAACGCAACAAACTCTGCTACCTCACCGATTTCAAAAATAAATCCATCTGCATATCGTCTCCCTTGGAGGTGAACAAACCAAATTTTATCACAATTTGTACCACAGCTTGCGACGTTGCATTCGACAACCCAGTTTTTGCTTCACTTGAGGTAGATGTTACAGATAAATCGCGACACCTTCTGTTTTACATGTTAGATCTAGGTCTCAATCATGTAGTGCAGCAGAGCGATCACCAGCTGCCCATAGACGCCAACTTCATCATGCCCGTGCCCAATCTTGAAAAATACGGTATTAATGTGAAGGCTTCAAGCTCTGATGGTGATGCAGATGACCAAATGAACTCGTTTGTTATTGTGGGCTTACAGAACAAACTGTTACTAAAAGATTCCCGGGGCTTTTTCAATCTGGAGGTCAATTTACCATTGCGTGAGAATGAACCCACGCCAACTATTATCATAGGCGCTACTGTACACAAATTAAAGAAGGGATTTTTTATGTTATTACAAGCCAACACTGGAGACCTGTACAAAGTCAAGGTTATACCGAATGAAGTTGCCAATTCAGCTCCAAAGATAACTGTCATGCATTTTGGAACCATTAGTCCTTCAGAAAATTTGCATATATTCAAAAACGGATTACTTGTATCACTTGCTGAATTAGACGGGTTTGCTCTGTACGAGTTTGATAGTTTAGGAGATGATACTGATGAGTCCCATATACTTACGTCCGATGACCCACAGCGCACATTGAATATATCACCTTCTACTGTTCCAGAGAATCTCACCCTTCTTGAGCGCATCAACGGACTGAATCCAATGCTTTCGCAAAAGGTTGTGGAGTTTACTCCCTTGACAATTCTGGGGCACCACGATGGGACTCTCTATAATATCTCTACGGGTGTCCATTTCAGTGAGCTCATCACGTCTCCACTTCCTCCAAATCCCAGCGGCGTGTGGACTGTTGGACTGGCTTCTGAATTCGGGCACCGCCTTGTATTTTTAGGTCTTCCAAAAGCAACAATGGTACTCAAAATAGAGGGCGGATCACTAGAAGAACTTGAACAAGAAAACAACAAGTTCAAAAGCGAAAATGACCGAACTATCTTTGTCGGAGCAATGGGCGAAAGATCTATCGTACAAGTTTGCGAGAATTCCATGCTGCAAGTGGATTATGTCAAGCGGGCCGGGTCAATCACTTCGAAGTCTGAATGGCTGCCGCCCGCTGGTATTAAAATTACCGGCGCTTCCTGTTCGTTGTCCCAATTGGCATTGGCCCTCTCTAATAATGAGATAGTCTATTTCGAACTGGATGTCTCTAATACGGATGAAACCCTTAACGAATACCAGGACCGGATCGAAATGCCCGACAAAGTCTCTGCACTGGCATTTCCGCAGGCCTTCCGGAGTGATTATCTTGCAGTAGGGTCCCAGGACTCGACCATCAAAATAATAGGGCTTAAGCCTAAGGATCAAGACAATTTTCTTGAAGTTCTTTCGATGCAAGTTCTTCTGTCCCCTCCCAAAGACATAAAAATGGTCCATTCTAAGGGACTTCTCTATCTCCATATCGGACTAGATGCTGGAGTTTACATTCGGACGAACGTTGACAAAGTTGACGGACAACTTTTCGACGTTCGAACAAAGTACTTGGGGACCCAGCCTGTTTCAATATCTGTACTCACACGCGTTGATTGCAAGCCATCACTAGATGAAGCAGAAGAAGAAGAAGAAGAAGAAGAAGAAGCTTCGGATAAAGAAGAGGGTGAAGATTCCGCTCTGGATTCGACTAGCGTCACCACATGTGCAGTCCTACATTGCGATAAAACTTGGGTCAGCTACGACATTAACGAATTGATGTTAGTGAGACCTTTGATTTCTCAAGCAAATGCTCCACTGAATGCGATAGCTGATTTCAGAACAAACGATATAAAAACAAACGGTTGCTGCGCAGTATCATCGACCGGATCCCTCGTAATTGGGCGGCTAGATAACTTCACTACGGAGGAATGTTGGTTTCAACAGACCAAGGCTCTCGATTCTACAGAAGAAGAGTCCGAGGTTGAACAGTTTACTCGATTCCGTGCGAGAAAGATAATTACAGACAAGGGTGACCGAAAAGTGCAATACATTATAGAAAACAACCTGCATGATAACACATGTCGCATTTCTGCCTACCGTTCCGGAAACTTATTGCCTTTAGATTCTGATAGCAGTTCCTACTATAAAGTTGAGGGATGCCAATGCTTAGACGCAGAGGTTGCAAGGTTCGGCACAAATGATAATTACTTGGTATTATCAACCAATAACATGGTGTTAAAGACATATTCGATGGAGATCAAAAAATCAAATGGTAAGCGCCTTCTTCACGTAAACTTTTTACATGACACAAGTGTTGAAGAAAAGGTCCATTCCATCACGCGCTTCAGAGATAAGTTGCTTGTTCCGCTGTTTGGAAACGTCATTCTTTATGCACTCGGGCGGAAACAGTTGCTGAAGAAGTCAATAACAGTAACCCCACCTTCCTTAACCAAGGTAACATGTGTCGCTCAATGGGAGGACAATAGGTTGGCGTTAGGTGATATACACGAATCTGTGTTCCTTTTCTTGTTTGATAAGCGTTTGGATAAATTTGTCGCTATAGCAGATGATGTTGTGAAGAGACATGTAACTACGATAGAGTTCTTAGATCGTTCAACTGTTGTGGGAGGTGATCGTTTCGGAAACTTGTGGGTTCTGAGGCTGCCATCGGTGCATGCAAAGCTAATCGAAGAGGAATATTCGTACTTTTTAAGTAAGTTCCACGACAACGCTAACAGCACTATTCCGCGTAATATCATGGAGTGTCCATTTAAATGGGACCTGATGAACCATTTTTACGCAAATGATATACCTGTCTCATTCAGTGTTGTGAGCAATATGCATTCATCGGACAAGACATCCATTTTATATATGGGTTTGCAGGGTACCATTGGCTGCTTGCTCCCATTTGCGACCAAGAAAGAGGCCAATTTTTTTGGAAAACTACAAGATAGTCTCAATGAAGCCGATGAAGTCTTCTTCCTGGAAAATGAGACTCAGCGAGCTAAGGAAGAAGCTGACAGCCACGATGATGAGACTGCCGGAATTTACCCTAGGGCGACCACCGATTATAAAAGCCCCCGGCCCATGATCGAGGGCGCTTTCAGCCTTGTGGGGCGTGAGCATGTGGTCTACAGAAGCTACTATGCTCCCGTCAAAAAAGTAGTTGATGGTGACCTATGTGAGCGATTCTATCATCTTTATCCCAGTGAGCAGGAGTTTTTGGCCAAAAAAATGGAAATGAAAGACGTCTCATCGATTAAGAGCCGCTTGGCTGAAGTAAGGGCAAATCACTTGTAAGAGTATATATTCAAGATAGGTGGTGTTGTAACGTCAGCACTGGCTCTAGTTTTCGAGAGGACATCCCCCACGGAACCATGGCGTCACTATCTCGTTTTTACGCAAGTGTTTGAGTAAGGTAGGCACTAATGAAGGAAGAATCTTGCCAAACCACAAACCATCTACTTTGGCTTTACCGTCCTGATGAACTCCCAAGTATTTGTAATTGATGATGTTCCCTGCATATTTATGACCACCGATGTGTGAAATAATAGCTAAATCAGTATCTGCGTCTCCATGCCGGCTAAACTCTTTTATTAAATCAGGAGCTATGAGCCCACATCTCTGGTCCCGCTGTTGATGGCCACATATTAGCATTAAGCTTTTGTGATAAGGTGTGCAGGTGAATTCTTCAGAGGTATGGGAGACTTCTGGTACGGTCTTGATGGAATCTGTACGCTCCGAAACAGCGTTGGCACCCTTCAAGTAGTCAAAAAACGTCATGGTTTTTGCTTTTGGATCCTTCAACTCACCTCCGCCAATTGAGTACGCAAAACGTCGAAGCTCCTTCTTGGGTACCTCGTATATTTTCATGTCAGGAACAACCAAGAAACGCACACTGTCATTGGACGACGGCAAGCCGATAGCTTCACCACGAGCCATCGAAATAGCGTTCACCAAAATACCCTCCCCTCTCTCAGTGCCTTTCAGATGCCTTTTTATCTCGCCCAACGCAGAATAAGGCCATTGAGGATTTAATTCAATTTTCGCTTGCCATGAGCTTTTCCACTCGGGCTCTTTTCCAACAGAATCTGGAGGTGAGACTAACATGACATGTTTGTGATAGTCCGGCGTCTTATGAGGAAGCTTAACGCCTGTATCTAGCTGCATATCCTTCTGTAACTTTCCATTGAGATCTTCAACATAGCATTGACATAACTGCTGCAATTTTGGATGCTCTTCAAGTTCAACATGCTGGTATTTCGTATGTAGGCTGGCTTTTAGATGAGTCCTGAAGTTTGTAACGTAGCGTGGCTTAAGAACAGATGATCTCAACATCGTGTATAGCATCTAGGCTGTTTTATACCTGGATAAAAGTGAACCCTGGTTGGGAACACTTATATATTCGTTTGATTGATTGTTCATTGATGCTTAATAGCTATTATTCTTCACCTGTTTAATCCGCTTAATCTCCGGTCCTCATTTTTTTCCATGGATTGTCTAATGCCATAGAAAGTTTGATGAGATGAGATGAGTTGAGATGAGATGAGAGGAAATGAGACGAATTGATAGTTCGATAGGCTATACTGAACACTGGCCTCGATAGTCCGCTGAGATAGGAGCTATCATGTCAAGTAAATGCCAAATTTGTGATCTCGAAGTCTCCAAATACAAGTGTCCGAAATGTGCCATCCGATACTGCTCGCTGGCATGCTTCAAGAACAAGGAAAAACATGTTCATGACGATAATAATGTGCAAGAAGCGCCTAAAAAGGAACCCGCTCACGACGAGAAAGCTGCTGTAAAACTGCATACAAAAGAATTTGACGATATCTATCAAAACTGCAGTGAAATCCGCGAACTTTTGGGTTATAACACTGTGAAATTCCATTTAGCAAAGGTTTACCGTATTCTGAACCTAGGAGCCGGCGCCTTAAGCACATCGGATATGCAGCTTTCTTCTGAAATGAAACAACAGCTAGCAGTGGACTACCTGAATACACTGAGGTATGGAGGTGTTCATTCTAACGAAGCTATTGAGGAATTTTGCCAGAGAAGTCTTGCCCAACTCAGCAATAGTTCTGAATCTGGGGCTTGATACTGAGCTTTCGACAAAGCATTATATATATTTCTGATGCTTGGAGCCATTCTGGCGAAATTACGAGTGCGAGCGTGAAGGAGACTTACGGTAACATCATCATCGGCTCAACAAGTCCCTTACTGGTAATTTTTATTCGAAACTAAGGCATTATTCGGGCGACTTTGAAGTCTCGAAATGAAGTCACTTCTTGATATTGGACCACAGAAATTGAGATCGCAGATTTACCGGGAAAGTCCGTGCTCGAATGAATTCAGATACAGAATGAGCGACATCTCGGGCAGTAAAGCAGTCGCGTTGACTTCAAAGTTCATGTTCTGCTCCGCGCAGAACACCGATCTCCTTAATGATCTTCTTTTATACTCTTCTTATATTACATCATCTGCTAAAGTAATATTTATATGTAAGAAGCAGTAACAGACGTCCTGATGTTCGAATAGCCAAGGGGCACACGCCGCTGAAGTACTCTACCTCAGGTAAAACTATAATTGCCCAACTGAATCTGTGACATGGTTCATCTAGCTCATCAAGGCGTGAACACAACGGTACCCGACCGCTACCATATTTAGCTTTAGTTTAACGGGGCGAAAATTATTGGGCTTAAGAATGATGGGATGTTATTAATTAGTTAAAGTTATAAAAATCGTGGAAATAACGTAGCCAGCTGTTCCGGTTCTTTGAGAATATTAGTGCAAGGGCGACAATTCCAACACGTTTAACCGGAAAAGCACAGCAAAGCGTTTATTAATTCTTCCCGGAGAGTAAATGGTATCTGGAGGGGTGAGATCAAACTGCGAATGCTTACGTATTAGCGGCAGCCCCATTCTTTGAATTTAATCGGTTTGTTTCTGTTTTTTGGGTTTATTATTTCGTCGGGCTCTTTTGGTCTTGAGAGCCAGTCGGCGTAGTGATGCCAGGTGTAGTGGTATTGAGGAGTTTTCTCAAATAGTACAATTGATACCATGAAGGTTGCTACTTGTGCAACCTTGAAGAACTAGAATGATAATAGTGAGAGGGATTCGAAGAAGTAAAGGGTGGGTGTAAAAAGAAGAGAAGAAAGAAGAGGTAGAGAAGTGAGAGTAACAGCTACCGCGTAACAATACACGCGAGCTGTTTAGACGGACTCCTGGTCACCAGCCTTCTGAGTTCTTCTAATCTTGAAAAACTTGATGCCGCTGTGGTGAGCCTCAGGCTGAGCTTCAGGGGCAACGGTAGCCCTGTTGTGTTCCAAATCCTCGTTAATACCGTAAGACTCAGCGTCTGGGACGTCACTGACGGCTTGCTGCTTGCCCTGGTACATGAGGGCTTGCTCCTTGTATCTTTGCATCTCAACGTACTCCTTGTGAGATTCGTAGGCTCTGCGAATGAAGGAAGCACCAGTGCCGAAAAAGATGTATAGGGAGCACGCAACACTTGCCCACGCGATACCGAAAAGCGTGGCGTTGATGTCAGCGGTTCTGTTGCCGTCACGGAAGGCGTTTCTGGCCATAACCGAGGCTGCGGTCTGCATGCTGACGGCAGCCAAGTCGAAGAGGGCACCAACAGTAGCCAGGAGAAAAACAACCTTGGTGAAGGAGTAAGAGCACCAGGACATCACGTACAGCAGGAACGCAACACCCATGAAGGCGAGCGCAATCCAGAAGAAGCAGAACGCAAACCGGGTTAAGTAGTAGTAGGTGTTTCTGTCGGTGATAAAGTCAGTTGGGACGTTGACAGTGGTGCCGAAGTTGTCCTTTGGAGAAATAGGGTACGCAGGCGAGAGGTCGTTGCATCTTAGCTCGCCATTCGTTCTGCTGCACAAACCCCAGAACGTCCATCTAGACAAGTCTGGCGCGCTGCCCAGCCCGCTGGTGTCCGCCTGTAGCCAGTAAAAACGATTCACTGGGAAACTCGTTGTAGCACCAGACAGGATGATCAGAATCAGCAACAGCGTGTTACCGGCCAGGAAAATCAGACTGATAGTCCGGTTCGTAGCACTCAGGATACCCATTTTATTTGCAAAAATGTGTGCTTCTTTTTTTACTTTAGCCTTTCGTTTCGAGAGTTAATACGCCTTGTCCTTAATTGACAAACCACGTCGACTCGTTTCTTTCAGTTCTAGTAGTCCTATTCGCTACTGTTAACTTTTCGAGGCTCTGTTGAACTTTATAGGAGGTACAACCATGGCCAGCTTCACTTTTTCTCCTCAAGATTTATATCTATCACCGTGCCCGAAAAAATGCCTGAATTGGTCCTACCGGGCGTCTTGCTTGGAAGTTTCCTTGTTTGCTATAAATGACCTGTCCGCAGTAGCCGTACGCTAGAAGAGCTCGGGAAACTTTTTCCATACGCAAGAACTGCTGCAAGAACTTGTTTTGTTTGCATTTAGCCTGTTACGGCAGCAGTCCGCACTGAGAGCTCGCGCAATTGACAACACGGCACTTCGTCATAGAAGGAGCTTTGAAGAGGGGGGGAGGGGCGGCAGGAACATCTCTATCTGTAGGGGCTTAGTGGGCGTAGAAGGGCGGTGGGAATAGCGCAGGAGTGCCGTAGGAATTGCCTGCAGAGGATTTGCAGAGTTTCGCGATGAGCTTTCGGGGGCCGGGTAACGAGATGAGGCGGATGCGGGGCACGTGATGCGTTGGGACATAGCAGACGCCAACACCTTTTGCGCAGAGCTTAGAATTCGTCTCTTGTGGCCACTGTCAGGTATACTCTTGGTCTTCCTTTTCTCCCCTGGTCGTCCTTTTTGCTCTTTCTCTCACGCTCGGTTTTCAAATACCGTCGTTTCGACGAATGGCGCTTTTATTGCATTTTGCCACTATGTCCGGGGCTTCTTGGTTAAGGGCTCGTCGCGACTCTGGCCGTGTGATACACTTTTCCCAGATGCGTATGGCTTGCTTGTAGCCCTAGTACCACTAGACGCGTTCAAGACGCCTGGTGCGGCTGTAGACTCATTTTCTCCTCGAATTTCGCACTTTCTGTGCTCACACCAAGTACGCAGCTCCTGAGCCGTAAATCCTCGGTCTATCAGCCGTATCACGTCGTCTAGACACTCTGCATACCCCGCGTGTCTGTTTAGAGAGCTGCGCTCGGAAGAAAGCCGATATAAATTCGTCACAGCGTTGGCGGCTATTTTAAATTCCTGGGTCACTTGCTGATTTAAACTCGCGATTATCTGGTCGTTAGCGGGCCTCTCGGGAGGCAAACTCTTTTCCAAGTTATTCAGTCTGTCCATCGATGTTTTCAGTACTTCTGATAGCTGCTTTTGGTGTCTCTTCTGTTGTTCTCGCGTTTAATAAGAGTATTGTATACCGGGCGGTTAATTTGGTTTTTCTATGCCCTGCGAGAAAAATTGTGAATAAATCTATATATCATTCTGTACGAAGCGCCTGAGCAAGTGGACCGATTCGAATTATAGAAAGAACTGGTGATCATCGCGGTTCTTATTTGAGATGGTGAAGGAGCTAGTACGTGGAAATGCTACCGTTACTCGAGTCCAGCCGTGCCTCTGATAGCCGTAAAATGGGGAATGCGCTGAAAAGATGTTCGCAATGGCAGAGCGACGCAGCCTGCCAGCAGCAGCAGCAGCAACAGCAGCAGCAACAGCAGCAGCCTTCTAAGCGCATCAAGTGTACAATTAGTGGCTTTACACAGCACGCATCTTCTCCACTGATAGCTGGCACTGTAGATGCTATGAATGCGGTAGCTATGAGCTCCCGTAATAGCTCGTGTGGGTCCGTTGCGTCATCACCTTACGTCGAAATTGAAGATTACATATTGGAGGGTTACGGGTCTGCGCTGATCAACGGCAGCTACAACAGCCGGCTGAGTCTCGATAACTTAACGCCGGTCAACTATTGTTTGTACGACGCAGATCTCGAGGAATGTGACGACAGCGACAATGGCGCCAGCGATGGCAAGACACTGGTAGAAACGCCCGAACCCCAGGATGTGGTCATGCAGGATTGATCAGAAGGAGGTGTAAGATAGCTACGAGAGTAGGTATGAACGTTTTGGGACCCATTGAAAAGCGAACTCTGGTGTCAATTAATCATACTGGGGACATTTAACACTTGAAGGGCTACGACAAGTCGAACGCAGCGACCAAAAAATTTGCATATGATAGATAAATAACGATAGTAATATAGCCATTAATGACGCTCGTCTGCGGACGGCGTTGTGACAATACTTTGCTCCATGTTGATATACTACTCATCTTCTTCAGCTTGGAATAATATATAATGGCAGCAAAAAATATCTCCCGGGGGCGATTCGAACGCCCGATATCAAGATTTCTTTGTAAATTACAGTCTTGCGCCTTAAACCAACTTGGCCACCGGGAGGATCTGATGATAGGTGAGGAGAATTTGGACAATACAAGTACATGGTGTTAATCAAATAAAGCGATGAATAGCAGGTTCTTGCTAGTTTCCAATTTATCGTCTTAGAGGACGTCAGGTTGTTACCTTAGTGCCGTATCTCTTTGGATTATAAGACCACATTTTCTCTTATCTTCGTGGTGACCTCACGAGTACTTCTAATGAGTACATGCTTTCACGTGCAATTCTACTTGAAGTACTCATCACCATTACAACTCGCTATCCTCTGTCTTGTACATTACTCAAATGCTCAAAGCGAAGAGGCCTTATGACCCACCGTGGGAAGCTGATCTTAATTGAAGGCTTGGATAGAACCGGTAAAAGCACTCAGTCAGTCAAGCTCGTAGAAAAACTAGGTCCCAATGCCTCTCTCCTCAAATTTCCTGATAGATCTACGCAGATAGGAGCTCTGATCAACCAGTACTTGACGCAGCCAAATTTCAACCTCCCGGACCAGGCAATCCACTTGCTATTCTCTGCCAACCGGTGGGAAGCTGCTGAGAAAATAAAGGCACTGTTACTCGAGGGAAAGCACGTGGTACTTGACCGCTATGTGTATTCTGGAGTTGCGTACTCTGCTGCCAAGGGCACGCCTGGAATGGATCTGAATTGGTGTTTGCAACCGGACTTGGGGCTCCTTAAGCCTGATTTAACGTTTTTCTTCGCCTGCAACGACAATTCTCAACGACAGGGATTTGGCGATGAGCGTTACGAGTCCTCGCAGTTCCAGCTCAAAGTGCGCGACCAGTTCGCCGCTCTTTTTAAGCATTTCCAAGGCCAGGACTACATATGTATACTGGACACGACCGACAAATCCATAGACCAGGTGCACGACCAGGTCTGGGCCAAAACCCTAGAGTTTATGAGGGAAAATGCAGATGTTGATGACTTTACGTATTTTTAATTTAGCCTATCCAGGTAATTGATCCGCTCCAGAAGCACCTCTTTAGACGTCTCCTGGATCTCACCTCCTATTATCAGCTCGTCAAGGATCATGTATGCTTTGTGGAAGTTGAACACGATATCTAGCTCGCAAACGTTTCCAAAGAAGGCATCCAACACCTCTACCAGCAGATGTATGTGTGACAAGTAGATCAGTTCTTCATCTTGCAGGCCGACACCCATCACAAAGTAGAGTCCGGCGTACCGCTTGTAAACGAGCTTCGTAGAGTCTGAGAATTCAACAAAATTACTCTGATGCCGGTGATCCCTCGAAGATATCAGCTTGTAGATTTGAGCAATCGTCGATTGGCTATTACTTCCGTCACCTGTAAATGGCTCGAAGAGCCTGATCAGACGCAGGACGCCCTGCTTATTCAGACATATCACAAACTTTATTGGCATAAGTTCGAGCGTCGGAGTGCCACTCTTTTTATCGCGGACCTTTTAATTCAGCTTCAAAACGTTCCTTCGGGAGTTTTTCGATGTGAAGGCAATAGAAGAAGTAGTAACCTTCAAATTCATAACTTCAAAAATGATTAATCTGGTATAATTGAAAGAGCATTCCATCGTGAACGCCCTCGCCTAATGACATCAAATGGCAATGGATTAACCTTCAAGTCTGTCAAAATCTTATTAAGCAATGAGGTGAGGGGCAATCTCGTAAAGCTTCCGAGCTCAATAGTTCAAGTATTGGAAAGTACGCCTATTCCAGTGCAGGAGTACGGTATAGAGATTAGCACAAATGGGTCCCGTTTTTTGGCCGGATGGGATGGATTTGAATCATCACAGACTATCAATGGACATGCTGTTGTTCAAATAAACCCTGTTTTAGCTGCCGCTAACAAGGTGCGAGATGGAGAAGTGGTGGAGGTAAAAGTAAAACACTACAGCAACGATCATGTTGCCAAAGAGGTCTATATTGAGCCACAATCCAGCGATGATTGGGAAATTATCGAGGCAAACGCCCGCTTTTTTCAGGACGACATGCTTCATCAAACTCGAATGGTTGCAAAAGACAAATTACTGATATGTTATGTGGAAAAGACTGTAGCGAGGTTCAAGGTCCAGAAGATTATACCTGAGAGTTTGAATGTAGCCAGACTAGACACAGAAACTCTGGTCGTAGTATCGCCGATGCAGAACGAGGCCCGGCTGCTCAAGGGGAAGCAGAAGAAGCATGCAGATCCTCTTCCCACGTTTGCCCCGATAACCTTGCGAACCACCAGGCATAGTGACAGCCTTGATAGTTTCTCAATAGCAGTTCGCCACTCACTTTCGCGTTTAGCATTGGTGTCTATCATTGAAAACCCTATAGAAGCCCAGGCATCCAAGAAATCGGAAGAGGAGGGTGCTGTGGCATTCGCGAAAAAGATAGCGGTTAAAGTAGTCACCCAGAGCAGTTTCAGTGGGTCCGAAGTTGCTTTATCGCACCGAGTATGGGACTCTCTTGGGCTTTCTCCAACAAATGGCGAAAAGGTCAAGGTTGAATTCATCAGCGACCCAGAGACGACAGCATCGCCTACAGTATTTATTCATCCTGTAAAATCATCGAGCGCTGAAAAGTCAATCATTTTAAATGACTGTCAAACTCCGATCGATTCGTCTCTGCAAGCTTCTCTTCAAACCTTTCTTGACAAGTGCGTTCTGACCGATAAGCTCTTCATCCCGGAAGCGCGCGTCTTCGTGGAGCTGATAGGTGATAACGGGGAGCACGTACCTTTCTATGACTGGGAAGGTGAAGAAATGAAGGTCAAGGTTTTGGATACTTCGGTCAAGATACAACAAAAGGCCCCTGTCTCTTCGAACGCAATCGTCCGCCCACGCGAGTCAATCGGCCTTGAGAGCTTAGTACATGACATAATCTCATACCTCACACTTCCTGTCATACCTTCAGGAATAGCGTTGATCACTGGTGGTAGTGGTATGGGAAAGACGTTGTTGGTACAAGAGGTGGCTTTCCATCTCCAGCAGACTACGTCCTTGAGCATTGTTTACTTTGACTGTGAATCACACATTGATAACACTAACTTTGCCAAAACCAGGCAACTATTGCATAATCTCATTTACAATGGCTATTGGCATGGGCCCTCGATATTGATCTTAGATAACGCTGACGTACTTTTCCCTAGTACCAGGTCTGAAGAGGAAGTGCCCGGTAGTAGCACTTCTGCAGATGTTTCCTCGAGATTATGTCAAGTTTTCATGTTAGAGGTTGCCAAAATTGCTGCCAAGTCTTCAAAAATGGTACGAGTGCTCATGACCGCGCGGGGCAAAGATCATATCAATCAAGTTCTTTTCTCAATGCATGCTGTTGGGAAAATTTGGTCCTTGAAGCCGCCAAGTAAGAGTCAGCGGCACGACATGTTCAGGCACTTTATAACTACACGGAACCTCACCCTCTCAGATGATTTGGACGAATCAACCATGGCACTTGAGACCGAAGGATACTCTTCGCGAGACATGCTGCTGTTTTGTGATAAGCTTTTATGTGAACATATCTGTGACAATGAAGTAGATTCAACACTTCGAAAAGCTACTTTCGAGCGGGCCAATAGCACCTTTACGCCCTCTTCACTTCAAGGCATAAAACTGCAAAAAGACACAGGAGTCAAATGGGAGAGTGTTGGTGCCATGCATAAGGCTAAGAACCTTTTACTTGAAACCCTTGAGTGGCCTACAAAGTACGCGCCGATTTTTGCGAAATGTCCGCTCAGATTAAGATCAGGCATTTTGCTCTACGGCTATCCAGGTTGCGGTAAAACTATGCTAGCAAGTGCAGTGGCTCAGCAGTGTGGATTAAACTTCATTTCAATAAAGGGTCCGGAAATTCTGAACAAATACATTGGTGCCAGTGAGCAAAGCATTAGAGAAGTTTTCGAACGAGCTCAAGCTGCGAAACCTTGTATTCTATTTTTCGATGAGTTTGACTCAATTGCGCCCAAAAGAGGCCATGATTCAATCGGCGTTACAGACCGTGTTGTTAATCAAATGCTGACCCAAATGGACGGTGCAGAGGGTCTCGACGGCGTGTACGTGCTGGCGGCCACGAGTAGACCGGATCTCATTGATTCAGCACTCTTGCGACCCGGTAGATTGGATAAAAGCATCCTGTGTGGGCTGCCGAATGAAGACGAACGCTTAGAAATTTTACAGGCTGTTGTTGCCAGCGGCGGTATGCATCTGGAACCTAATTGTCAGCTGGACCGCATAGCTGAAGCTACCCACGGCATGTCCGGTGCAGACTTGCAAGGTTTGTGCTATAATGCATTTCTCAAGGCCGTGCATCGCAATATGGCTTCGGCGCTTGACAACACCGAGCAAAATAAGGCAAGCCCACAGGAGTTTGAATATTTCAAAGTAGCGAATACCAACTCTCTTACAGCAGTACACTTCATGGACCTTTTAAAACAAAAGTGGGGGAACTCGAATGATAATACAACAAACTCTAGTGAGAGCTTACAACCACCAACTATCACATTACAAGATTTCTTGCAAGCCTCAACAGAAACTAAGGCTAGTATTTCGGCAAGCGAGTACCAAAAACTTACTGCAATCTACAACACTTTTTCACAAGATAGGGACGCCAACATGCCAGCAGGTGAAGCCTCCAATGAAGTCGGAGGTAGGTTAACTTTGATGTAGGCTCTCTTCTTCGTCTTTTTTTGATCCACGTGCTATTGGCTCTGGTACTATTGTACGAATATGTAATTTAGCAAAATCAATAGCTAAGCTTCCGTGGTTCCGTTTCCCGGGAACGCCAAGTGCCAGGGACTTAAAGGAGTTGTGAAGAACTGTTACCGAGATCTCTGTCCTTTACACTTACTGAAACGCGGATCTGTAATGGTGTCAGCTAAAATTGCTGGAAGTGGGGATGCTAAACCCTTAAATCCGAGTGCGCCGCGTAGTTCTAAAGAAGTCAGCGGACCTACCTCGAATTTGAGCCCTGGGAGCGCGGCAGAGAAAGCGAAAGGTAAAACATCGGTGGATAATCCATTTTCATCCAAAATGAGCCGAGATGGTGTTGCAAGGGAACCACGCGAACTTAATAGGAGTTCTTCAGTCAGGGCTATGAGTTCCCTTAGAAAGATCTTTCATCGGTCTCAATCGCATCATGGGGCGGGCCACAACCCTGTTTCTCCATTGAGGAATGCAAATGCGCCTGATGCCTCTCACGGTGGGCTTGGAGGCGATCAAAAAGGTCGTAATAGGAGTTCTTCTTTCCTGCATAGGAAGAATGCGCCTCAACAACCGGCTGTGAGTGCGAAACAACCGGCTCACTCGCCTTCAGGCACTGCGCTGAACAACGCACTTTCACATAATGTAAATCCGTTTATTTCGTCGCGCAATCCTGGCTTTGACTCGCCTTTCAGTGCTCTCGGTAAGGGGACGGACATAGCGGCACCCCGGAAAACTAATACCAATGGCTCCAATACGATATCGCGCAAGTCTTCCTCAAACGATTCGAATATGATTTACAACCCCTATGGCACTCTGTCTAAAGATAATACGTCGAGCTCGCAGCATGACTTGTCGTTCTATATGCATGACGGCAACGACGAGCTACCGCTTCTGCCTTTACCTTTGGAGGACCCTAATGACTATTTGCCAGAGGGCTACAGGCAGTTCAGTGTACAGCTTGCAGATAACTTTGCTTACCCAGAAAGAAACTCTGCAGATGATTTGAAACTGGGATCCGGTGGTTCCAGTGAAGTGCGCACGGTCCGCTCCTTGATTCATAAAAAAGAAGTTTATGCTTTGAAGAAATTCAAGTTACTGCGTAATGAGAAACCAGAGCACTTTTACAAGCGTTGTTCCAAGGAGTTTATTTTGGCTAAACGTTTGAGCCACAATGCCCATGTTGCAAACACATTTTACCTTGTCAAGGTATCTACTTCAACTTTCATGACCAGAGGATGGGCGTTTGTGATGGAATACTGTACGGAAGGAGATCTGTTCTCGCTAATATCAAAGCCAAACTGGAAGAAGAGACCACTCAAGGAGAAATACGAATATTGGAGACAAGTTGTGGAAGGAATCAAGTTCATTCACAGCCAAGGTGTTGTTCACAGAGATATTAAGCCCGAGAACGTTCTCATCTCTAAAGAAGGCATTGCTAAAATGACAGATTTCGGTATTTCGGACTGGGGGAATGAGGACCCGGACGACTTAACCAGCCCTGTGAGGTTGTTTGATACATATGTTGGATCACCACCTTATTCCGCACCAGAGGTGGTAGCATTCAAAGACGAAGACTCGACATATCAAGATAGGAAACCGTACGACGCGTACAAGATGGACTGTTGGGCGTTAGGTGTTCTCCTATTCACCTTGGTGTATCAGTGCACGCCATTTTTGGACGCTTCCAAATCGGATTCAAAATACAGGTCATATGTCTTGTCGTACAACAACTTTGTGGATCACATAAACCCACAGTTTAAGAAACCTGGAAACCAGCGTCCAGGTCCTGGCAGTGAATTCCAGTTTGGAAGAGAGTTCCAGAGCGGTGGTGCCTCTAGGATGGCCTGGAGGCTTGCCGATCCAGACATAAAGACCAGATATACTATGAAGGACATTGTTGAAGATTCTTGGTGGCAATCTATTTCGGCAGACGTACACGAGGACCCATCAGTTATACCCAATCCACCAGAGTTGAAAAAGTCGAGCTACGATGGCGGTGAATACACTCCTGCCACAACTCTCTCGCCTAAAAATTCTGAAGAGGACCTTTCACATACTTCTAATCCCTTCTTGAACAAGACGAAGAATAAGTCAAAGTCCATGCTGTCAATTGCGGAAAAGCCACCAGCTCCATCGCGGCCCCAGTCAGACAGTCTGCCCACTGTCCGCGAGGACAAAATTCTCGAAGAAGGTGCCGTGGGACGGGAGGTGCCCATACAGAGAAATGAGCAAGCTGGAGTAGACAATGAGTACAAGCTACCAGAAGACGGTGAGGGTGTATTGCAGGGAGACAAGGGTAATGGGGTGCATGACGAAGGCCAGGTTGAGGTACTTAACGAAAACATGGCCAATTTGACGACGAAAGCATAGCGCTTTTTTTTTTGCAATTTCACTCTGAGATTGGTAAGTAGAATGTTTTACGGGAGCCGCAAAGCGATGGTATCTCAATGTACAATAAAGGTTATAATTGAAAGGCTAATTTTCAGGCGAGCCCTGGATTATGTTATGTTTGGTAAGGAGATTTTGATTAATGTGTTTGAAGCCATTGTGAACTTTACGCTATTCATTGAGCAAGAGAACAATAAACAAAAACATAGTGACAGGATGTGGTGGTGAAAGATGTGAGGAAGAAGCCTTGACGCGAGAACTCAGCAATAGGTAATAAAGAGATGATAATGAATCCCTGAAGTGTCGTTTGAGGGCCAATCGTATTTGGTAAGGGATCACATCACGTGATGTAATAACAATTACTTGGGCGGCTAACATGGAATGCGCTTGATTAAGATGTGAGAACGCCATCAATAGGAGATCACATAGTAGTTCAAGCTGATACCAAGAGGGATTTTATCTCAAAAAGATTAGACGTGGATAAAGGCACTGGCCACAACCTTTGACCGGAGGAACGTGAGCGTTAAGTATCTTCTCTATTCAACAATTATTCGCCACCTCATTTTCAAAATCAACATATAAAAGGCGCCCCCAAATATACCTTTAGTGTTCTACCAAACACTTTCAAGGCGATTCAAGCAAAAAGCTCCACGCCAAGGGATGGCACATGGATATAGTCCCTGAGCAGGCACGTTCAGAAGTCTTCACTAACCTATCGTTGTAAGTCGTGGACTCAGTAGAAGTCATTAAACATGCCCCATAACGAAAAGCTCAGATAATAAGCAATAATGAGCTCCTTCCGCGGCAGAAAATCCCTACATCAATCACACTTTCAGCAATAAGATTATCCGTTCTGTCTCACACAAAATCCAGGGTTTCATGATGCCAACTACCCAGCCAATCCGACAGCTTTGACATACGCGGCTAATGAGCTCTCCTTTTTGTCACCAAAGCTGGAACAGCCCGTGCAGTGACAGAGTTCCCAGTCACAATTCAAACAGGCCATCAACCCAGATGAAAACCCTAGTCACACACCCAGCAGCTCACCATCACTAACGACACGCCTTTCTGCGTTTGCGTTTGCGTTTGCATTTGCCGCCCAGCTACTCTAGAACCACGTGATACAGACCCAGCATCACCGTAAACGAGAAAACCCAACATCATCATCGACGTCAGTACTTTCCCCGTTACCCTGTCTTACAATAAAGGAACACGCGATTTTTCTCCTTTTAATGGATAACGTGGACGGCCTTGTGCTATCAACAAGTTTCAAAACATGACCTTCAATTCAAGTGAAAATCTGTGGAAAACAAGTCCACGCCACCTGAAAGACGAACTAAAGGCATCAGTATCACACGTGGTAATCACGTTTACAAGACACATACACACACGAACGCATCACGACTACAAGCGATGGCTAAGAGAATACTTCCCAACGACGTTGAGGCGAACAACGAAGAGCTGGCCAAGAGGCAACGTGCGGAGGCTGCAGAGCAAAGTAACATTGATGCAGAGCTTTTGAAGGAGAAGCAAGACACTGGGTCAGGCGATGAAGACGGGCATCGTGAGGAGGACGAGGAAGACCAAGACCACGAGAGCACGGCAGCAGCAGCAGCAGTAGCTGCTGCTGCCTATGGCGGATTTATGGGTGGACAGGACGACCCCAACCACGAGCTGCACCACGCACACCACGCGCACCAGCGCCACGATTCGGCCAAAGCAGAGGACGAGGATGAGGACGAGGATGAAGACGATGCGTCGCTGAAGGATGAAGATGGCAAGCGTATAGGACGCAGGGGTCGCAAGCCTGCTCCTGTAACGGGGTCTGCCGAGTGGCGCCAGCAGCGCAAAGACTCGCACAAGGAGGTCGAAAGACGCCGTCGTGAGAACATTAACACGGCCATCAACAAGCTCAGTGACCTGCTTCCGGTCAAGGAGTCCAGCAAGGCTTCAATCCTACTACGGGCTGCCGAGTATATCTTGAAGCTGAAAGACACAGAAAACGCCAACATTGAAAAATGGACGCTTCAAAAACTACTTGGTGAGCAACAGGTCAGCACTCTCACCAAAGCCAATGAAAGCCTGCAAATAGAGCTCGGAAATGCGTTCAAGCAGATTGACATTCTCAAGCGCCAACTTACAAACGCTGGCATTGCCGTGGATCCCGAGATTGCTAAGCTCGAGGCAGAAGCGACCAGAAACGAATAACTACCCAGTTAGTACTCGAAAGTGCGTCGACCGTCAAATACCTTTCAATTCTAACTCATAACTCAATCCCTTGTCTCGAAAGGCCGTGCCTTTGAGGGCGTTTGTTTATTTTCTATTCATTTAATTGGGGCCGCGGCAGCGGTCCCTTCCCTCCCCCCCCTGGTGTGAAATTTTGTGTAAAAGTATTAACCTATAACTCACTCCTAGAAATGGCTTCTACTACTCCTGACAGCTTTTGTTGTGTTTTTGGCGGAATGTCCGCTGAGAGATTGTAATTTAGGTTTTGTCGGGATAATCTTCCGCTGAAGACAAAAGTCGTCCCTGGTAAAGTACAGTCACCTCAAAACCCGAGTTATTCCTCTAGACCTTTGAAGTACTTTGGTCTTTCGGTTCTACATTGGTCTGAAATATGTTCATCGTTTGAACCGCGGCTCTTCCCCACATCAAGTTCAGCATCGTTACTCCCGGTTCCGGACAAGGGAATAACATAAGCGTGCATAAATCACCTTGGCACACTGAGTAAAAAAAAAAGCCAACCTTGTTTTGAGATCATATGGAAGGCCGCTTTTTATTGTAAAGAGAGGCTTTGTTGGAGGATCACAAGGCAATAAAGAAGGCCATATAATCAGGGTTAGCATATAGCTACTGCGGTTGAATATTGCTGGTTTTGAATGCAAAATGTTAAGGCCGCACCTGATTAGGAGATTGTTGAGCTTTCCGAGATTGTCAAAGAGGAACATGCCAAGGTGGTCTATCGCGGTTGGAACAGTTTGGGTTCTTGCAAGTATATGTTTCCTAAGCAGCCTTCAAAGCAGCTCGGTTCCCAGTGTGCAGTCGTGGTATCGTGCAGCAGCACCACTCGGGCAGAACTCTACGCTGGATCTATACCGAGAATTCTATTACGGAAGTGAATTCAAATATTCCACACCATACACACTGCAGAAAAATCTACTTACAATTCCTTTCGGACCAGGAAGGGGAGAAAGAGTTGGAACCGTGGATAAGGTTCGATTATACAATTGGGATCCCAGGCTCATATGGAGTGTGTTATTGGAATATATCATTCAGGATGCAGCAGACGAATCGATGGAAGTGCCCTTCTCATGGTATGATTGGGCGGACTTCAAGGAGTATAATAAGCTTTTATCACTGCAAATGACATCTGTACCATGCAAATTCTTCTTTCAGTCTCACTTTGATTCCTCAAAGCTATCCGAAATCGAGACCGAAATTAACGCTTCTTTGTTCGAGATTGACAGGGGGTACTATGATAGACAACTCCCAGAAGATACAAAGTCTTCCAATATGAAATTCTCGCAATTGCATTGCGAGCAGGCGGATGAACATGATGCAAAGGCCGAACTCTTATCCAAGAGAGTTCCAGTTGTCACAGCTTTATTGGACAATGTACGGCCGGAGGTCTACAAATATCAAGCCCGGAACTACATGTTGAATACTTTGGCCAACCCCATCTCACTCACCATTTTGGATGGAAGAAATCCTGGTTCTTGGCAAATACTCGTCGACAGGAAGTCACGTAAAAATATTGCTCAAGCCGGCCTCTTGAAGCAATACCTGCGTGGTAAGCTCGATGATAATAATGATCACGTCTTCGATCATTTTGAGCAGTTTGAAAAGTTTGCTAATAGCACGAGTGGCGTACACCATCGTTTGGGTACGGTGCAGAACTCGGTCAATTTTCAAAATCCCTTTGATAACCAATTCACGCACTTGGAAAGATCAAGTTTTGAGTTTGATGCCTTAGCCAAGATACGTGAACTGGAGGAAAGTAATGACTCCCTCTCCGTTCACGAAAAGTCATATCTTGATAGCCTGAAATCTTCTGTCAACACCCACTTTGTCTTCGCTCCTAAGTACTTTAAGGAACCAAGCGGCCTATTGGATTTCAAGAATCTAGGGTCGCATCACGACTCAAGGTTTTTCAATGGAGCTGTCTTCCAGGATAGGCATGAAGCCCAGCTTTTATTAAATTCTTTAATCAGAACTTTCCAGAAGTTTTTGAAGGCCAATGGGCTTACTTGTTGGCTCGCTCATGGATCGCTTTACGGCTATCTTTACAACGGAATGAGTTTTCCATGGGATAACGACTTTGATGTTCAGATGCCGATCAGGGACTTGCATATTTTGGCTCAGCACTTCAATCAGACTTTAGTCTTAGAAGATCCAAGGGAAGGTAATGGGAGGTTCTTTTTAGACGTAGGAAGCTCTATTACAGTCCGCATCCAGGGAAATGGGAAGAATAACATTGATGCGAGATTTATCGATATCGACTCTGGGTTGTATATTGACATCACTGCTTTAAGCGTATCATCTGCTATGCTACCGAAAAGTTATGAAAGCCATTTTGATTCTATAAAGGACAGCATTGGAACGGTAGCTCAGCATCGAGACCCGAATTTGATAGAGAATAAGACCGATATTCCTCTTCAGCTTTTACGGAATCAATTAGAGAATGATCCGTCTTATAGTGCGATTCAGAAGGTTGCTGTTGAAGATGTAATAAAATCCCTGGGCGAAAAACTGTCGAAATCGGACTCACCTTCAAAGTTTTACTCCGCAGAGCAACGCTACAACCTGAATTATGAGCTGGATTTGTACAACTGTAGAAACCATCACTTCTTGCATTTTGAAATGATATCACCTTTGATGCTCACCAGGTTTCATGGGGTCCCAGCACTAGTACCTAACAAACTAATCGGCGCGCTTCGAAAGGAATACAGGGTTCCAGCTAGGTTTAAATCCCTTAGCCATAAAGGGCATAAGTTTGTCGCCAAATTTGGGTCGTGGTGTCCTTCATCCGCCGCGAATAAAGCGAAGAACTCAGACGAAAAGAACAAAGACCTCCCTATGATCAACTCGACACTTGATAATCTCGGTAATGAAGATGCGCGTTTGATATACAAAAATCTTGCAGTTGCGGGTGAAATAGAAGCGCTTTCACATGTTCACAATAGCTGGCTATTTGGGGCTTACAGGTTGAAGGAAATTCAGATACATTACGCAAACTTTACCTTACAAGAAAAGATCAAAGCACTGCGACAGCTCGACGATAATATCGGACCAAGACTCAATTCTTATATGAACGATCCATATGTTCACCACTTGCAGAGGGAGATTTGGAGGGAGTTGACTCTGGATTATAGGCCATCACCAGAAAGTCTTCAGGCACTCGACCTCCAGGCAGCACAACAATTAACGGACTGGACAGTTTCAATGAGCCACAACGAACTTCCATTATCCGAGATTTCCGATAATCCTGAAATGCAAGCAGTTTTCAAAAAGCTGGGCTCAATAGATCGGGAAGTGGCATTTTCGAAAGACCCGGAATGGGCCTTTCCTGAAGAATAAATCTCGAGAAAGGGACTGAGTCCCAATTTTATATGTTTTCAATCGTTATAGATCAATCAGGTGTTTTAAAGTTCTCTCTCAATTTCGAATTCAACGTCTCTAACGAGTACGCCCTCGTAGGATTTGCCTAAATTACCTAACAGATCAACGCTCGTGTTCGTACTGTCTAAGACGTCGTTCTCATTACTTCCTTTACCATTGAACTTAAAAATACCAGAAGATCCCGCAAATACCGTTGTACCATCTTCAACACCACTTCTATTACACAATACCAAAACCGCGTTCTTGTTCTCGAAAATCCACGGTTTGTCGGTGGAGCTCCCCATGTAAGACGATCTTTTGCCTTTAAATCGGGCTAGCACTGGTGCGATGAGCTTCTGAGTAAACCAGTTATTTCTACCCTTGAAGGCTAAGAAGGGCATGAACCTCAGGATCCAAAAGTCTATGTTAGATTTGTCAGGTTCGGTCGGATTAGAATACGAACGGGCACTGTCACCTAAATCAGAGCTACACGTGACACTATCAGGTTGTGTACGATTGTCAGTCCCATCATCCAACTTAACATCTATCTGAAATTCACCTTGGGATCCCTGCGGTGGAAAGCCTAGACGAGTCATTGAGTCAGTGATTTTCTTTCTCTGCTGCTCTTTGAATTCCGTGTCCCCTGTCACGGAGCAGGAATGAAGCCAGGCCATAGGGCAAATGATCAGCTCGGTTCCTCGTTCAGCTTGAAAGCTCGAAAATTCGTAGTCGTGGAAGGGTGCTTTGAACTGGTAGGGGCTCAAGTCCATACAGATACCTATTGCGCTCCTTAGACTGATATCGTGGAGACGTCCGTGAGAGTCACGTGCTTTATTTTTCAGCGGCATAGCGAACGTTTGAAATCCCTCTGGATTCTCTGAACACTGCCACTCATCCTCAGTATAGTACATGAAAGATTTGCGGTAGTTGAATGCCAATTGGCCCTTTTCGTCTACCACAATTGCCGAATTGTATGCCCGCTGGCCATCAGATCGTTCTGGGTAGCCCATAACCGTAACACATGATAAACGTTTAGAAAGCTGCTGACAGAACTCCCAGGCCGGACCCTCCTTAGGATGGCAGAGATACGGGCTGATTTCGGCCCTGGAATGAAAGTTATATCCCGTAAGTGCAAATTCTGGAAATACAACAAGATCAGGAGAGTATCGTTCTATACGGTTGATTAGTGCCCTAGCACGCACCAACGTATCTTCAATGTGGCCGATCTGAGGATTCAATTGTACCACAGCAATCCTAAGCTTGACTGTCAGCTTAGCCAGGCCCATTTCGTTTTGAGAGTCTGCTTTATCTACTGATTTCTGCATATAGTTATATATTCACATCGTCAAGAAACAGGGACCATATCTAGAAAAAAACGATTAAAGATGAGCACGGGACTCATTCAGATGATTTGGACGAGGTATCTGAGGTACGCGGTAAGAAAGAGGCTTCTGCGAGTCATATGAATTGTATGGAGTATTAAAGTAGCGAATTTACAAGATGCGAATAACCTTGAAGGGCTCAGGATTGAAAATAGTGGTATTATGAAATTATGCGTGGATTGCCTTTCAAGTAATCATGCTATATAATGAAAGGGTTTGAAAATGCGTTCTCCGAAATGAGATCCTATTCTGAAAGAGTTGTCCATGGTCGGATTACTTCTTCAGGGTCAGAGTCGAAAATTTGGTTGTGACTATTTTCGCCAATTGCGTAAAAGCGATTGCCAAAGTTATTGAAGTCGAAATTGCTAGGGGGATATTGGTATCCAGCTTCAGTTGACCACTCGAATGCACGCTTGGTAACCTGTTCATTGAGATCCATCATTTGATCTGAGACGTCCAGATGTAACCTCTTGAGATCCTTATTGAGCTGAGTGTATGACATGGAACTTCTGTCAAGCAAGTTGTACCACACCACTGTTTCCAAGCGTTGTTGGAAGGGATCCTTGTAGGCACCAGTAAATACCCTGTTGCGCAGGAACTCTTCCAAGGCGTGATCTTTATCTTCCAGAGTGTGATCTTTGTCGTAGATCAATTCCAGTTCTTTCTGATGAAACATTGTCATCTGGAAAGTGTTCCAAGCCAAGCCGAAGAGTTTTTCGACGGTTGGGTCAGCATGCACAGCGGCGTTTTGGAAAAGAGATGAAACATCCGTCCAACCCATGTTTTTGAGTTTCTTGAGGTCTATGCGGGAGGGCGCGCCAGCGCTTTGCGCCATAGTTTCGAGGGTTTTTCTATCCATCCAAAGCCGAAATTCGGGCACGAAGGCCCTTCCTTGAAATTCCACATATGAATAATTACTAGGAACACGGTATTCGTTGTTTAAACCTTCAATTATTCGTCTGGGTGCGTACGCCTTTGCGCCGTGGAAAAAGGTGAGTCTCAAAGGTGACAAATCAAGGAGATGACTAAAATGATTATTACGGCAGTTGTAAACCTGAATGTGCTTGTTAAGATTGTAGCGAACGCTAGGAAGTTCCTTTCCGTGGTTATGCTGTACTCTGTTTGTATTGTCAGTGTAAGATTTTAGTTGTGATAAGAAGTTCTTGGAAGCCGGGGTACCATTTTCTTCTGCTTGCTTCTTAAGTTCCAGAGGCGTCAAATCTGTGACGCCTTTCACAATGTTTGGGTCTTCGTAAAAGGTCTTATTGTCATACTTGCGGGTGAAGTTTTTGATTAGAGAATCATATCTGGGTGACGCGCCATCGGAAGAAACGGAAAGACCGGTAATATCAACGTAAAGGCCAGAATCCACATCGATGAAGCGAGCGTCAATGTTATTGTTACCATTTCCGTGAACTCTGCTAAGAATGGAGTCAGTAACGTCGAGGAAGAAGCGGCCATTGCCCACCTCTGGGTCCTCGACGATAAGAGTTTGGTTAAATTTTTCCGCAAGCTTGTTTAGGTCGACGATTGGCATTTGCATATCATGGTCACCATCCCATGGGAATGCCATGCCGTCGTAAAGCCACCCGTAAAGGGTTCCATGAGATAACCAAGAATTGATGCCGTTAGAATGCACAAAGTTGAGATAGGCACGAACAATGGCATCTAAGCGGGCGCGCATTTCAACGTGATCTAAAACGCCCTTGAAAAATCTAGCGTCAAAATGGTGACCCATATGAATGTAGTCGGAGACCTCTGATGCTTCTCTAAAATATTTTCTCAAATGCATGGGGTGGGAGTTGAGGGAAACTTTTAGTGATTCCAGGTACATCTCCTGATGGCGAGTCCTGGATGGGAGAGCCTCTAGCTCGCTGATTTTAGCCTTGGCGTCAAATTCGAAATCTTCGGGTTTGAGTTCAATCAAGTATGGCATTTCCGGGTTCGAATGGGATTTATCTTCTTCGACACCATCAGGTGATGATTGAGCGGAAGCGGTGGGCGCAGGGGTGTTAGAGGAGGCCGCCGATGAAAAGTGGCGACGAGGCGCAAATAGCGCTTGTTTTAACTCCTTGAACTTGGCGATGTTGTCGAATTCGATATCTTTTTCAGGGAAAGCCGGATAGGAAGCTACGTTGCGGCGCAGGTAGCTTTTAAGCATGCCGTTGAAAAGTAATGAGCGGGGCACACCGTCGGAGTCCAAAACCGCATCGCCTTCAACTTCGACCTGAATGGCGGAGCCATTCCGGTTGAGAAAAGTTATGGAATTGGGAGGCGCCTTGGAGGTGTAGAGCGTAGCACGCGCTTGTAGACCGTAGATCTCCGGGCGGGAGAAGTTCAAAGGCGAGCGGGAGCGAAAGCCGGGCATCAAAACATTGGTAGGATCGTTGTCACAGTGGTCTTCGGGCCGCGCAGCGCGCAACTTGCCGGCGAATTTGGAGGCGCTCTGGAAACTGGCAGCGCCTAGGGCCTTGGTTCGTTCTTCTTCGAAGAGCTTGTAGCCGAACTTGCGCTCGTACGAAAGCACTTTTTCCGCGTCGAAGTACTTTTTCACGACCTCGCTGCAGTCCGGTTTCTGGTCCTGAGGCAAGTCGATAAACCCATTGAGAACGTGAGAATCGGTCCAGTCGTACCAGTTGAAGGGAATGGCGTAGTTGGAATAGAAGGATTGCGGATCGGTCACTGGCGCAGCGGCCTGCCGCTTTGCCTGATCCAGGAGCGCATCGTAGTAGACCGCGGAGGCGAGCCGCGGATCGTAGTTGTAGGTACGGAGTGGATATTGAGTATTGCGTAGGGAATCTTCGCGCGACTCAATCTTGTTGTCACTGTCACTGTCACTGTCACTGTCACCCTCGCCAGCACTGTCATCAGTGGTGGCGTTAGGGAAAAGCGCATCGAGCGAGTCCACCGGCCGCTGTAGCCGCCCAAGTAAAGTGCGCTGCGCAGAGCACGGCAGCACGTAGCGAACCGCGGTGTCTTGTTTCCAGGAATGGTAAAAGTTAACGAGGTCGCGCGCGTCCGGTTGCGTTGATGGCTTGCTGCCGTCCACCAATGCGCGATCTTCCCGCAATTTCTCAACCACGTAAGCAACATCCGAGTCCGGAAGCCGGACCCGGCTTCCGGACACGAGTCCCGGCAACATGCGATTCGGATCCGCTCCCCTATTTCCCGGGCCAAAGGAAGAAGAAGCGCCCGCGCTACCTCCGCCGCCAGCCGCTGCCAGCCATCCGTTTACCCGGCGCCGAGCCGCCCAGGCCAGCGCGCCTGCGCCTGTACTGGCCTCATCCTCAACCATATACACCGACACGGCAATGTACACCACTTCTGCCAGAACTGCCACCAGCAGCAATTGTACTAGCCTCCTGCTGTTTTTTCGCAGTTGAGCTCTCATTTTTATTATTATTAATGCTGTTGTTGGTTGTTTTTTCGTTTTTTCTGCCCTTTCTCGCGACGCTTTGCTAAAGAAGAAGAACCAAGATAAAATAAATCAACTGTAAAATTGGGCGTATGCTGCTGTTTTGGCAAACGACTATGCTAGAGAGAATATGTTGTGCGATTAGCCCTCTTCTCTTGTTGAGTTGTATTACTTCGCCCCGCGATTTATGAAAATTTTAGAGTTCAAGGGTCTAAATGTGCTCTATATTGTACAAGGGAGCTTACAATATACGTGTATACATATATATATACATATATATATATATATATATATATATGTATATCGAGAGCTTCTAAACGCTTAGACGAGAAAACCCTTGAACTATTGTGGCGAATCCAAATAATAAAAAAAAAAAAAAAAACTCTAAAAAAGAAAAACATCTAGCGTGAAAAAAAAAGGAGCATCATCATCATCGCCACGAACGGCAAAGGGCCGCATACACCCTCTTATGTAGGTATTGCCACTGCTTGTTCTAAGTCTTGTGAGATCGCGCATCATGCATTGGTCAGAGCTCGCATCAAATGCGGAAATAATCAACTACCCAGGGAAGGGACGGTATGCTCAGTCGGATCCGCAGGGCACGGTCTTATGGAGTAAAATAACCGCGGAGAATGTAGTCTGAAACGCAAGGCAATGGTGGTTGTAGCATGATGCCGATTGTTTCGAGGTAACCCTTTGCGGAGGCAACCGCAAAGAAAGAGACGAGAGATGAGAGATGGGGACGGTTTGCTTTAGTAAGGTCTTAGTAAGCGCGCAGGAATGGAAAGAGGCAGCCAGCCAGGCGGCCAATGTGATCTCTGGGTCTCGTACGTAGGCACATGAGGGAGATCTGCCGGTAAATCTCTTTAAAGCCGTTTGTGCTAAATGCGATTGTACGAGGCGACGCGCGGCACCCGCGGCACATTACTCAAAAGGGGATCCGATGCCGGCTTCGGGATCGAGCTAGAACCGGGGTAGGGTCCCTGCAGAAGAATAAAAGAAGAGGTGAAAGAAAAAGAAACGTAGACGCAGCGAAGGAGTCCGAGATTGGGTTTTAGGATGCGAAGAAAAGACTGGAGTTGGCGACGGGGCGGGATTCTCCGCATGAAAATGGAAACCCGAGCTGGGCATGGAGATGAGCAGGAGGTGAGCTGCTGGCAAGTGGAAAGCAAAAGAATTTTTGATGATTTTGCCAGGATTGGCCGTATGCAAGTAAGGCTGCTAGAGTTGGGCAACTAAAGTACGCGCGGTATGATGTAACAAGGCTGTTGCCGAACTTTTTAAAATTATCTCAAATCATTGTATGTCAAGTTGGCACACACGGGTAAGTGGTTTGAGACGACGGACTTTGTATGGAGTTGCGCACGTGACGAGCGATTTTGTGATTCTGCAGGAAGCTGGAAGCTAGAGGCTTCCTGTTTGGGTTGCAGCTCCCTTTTAGACCCTTTTCCTTGCCTGCTTGATACATCGGGTCTACTCAACTGTACCTGAGAAAAAGCTAAAATATGCACAAACACGTACAGGACGACGTACCCGTTTCCTCGGAACCGGGTAGCGTTGGGTAGAGTTCGGGTAGAGCTCCGGGCAGAGCTCTGGGTAGTGTTCCGGGTAGCGTGCAGCGTTCCGGGCAGCGTTCCGGGTAGTGTTCCTTTCAGGCACCGGATATACTCATTTACTCGTTAGCGCGGGTACCGAATGGGTACCGAACGGGTACTGTCATGAAGAACGAACAAATAACTGTGGCCTGGGCTGGATCTTGCTCCGCCCGTCTCCAGAGAGAGAGAGAGAAAGAGTCGGTGACACACTCGTATATAGCGATGGATACCCAATGAGAAAGCATATACATAAACCGTACAGAGCGACGTTGAACACAACGTGACACAGATGATGAAAATGATAACCACTCCCAAAGACCAAAGGACGTCAACCGTAAAGAGCGACACACAAAACCCACATCTGACCTCTAGCCCTACCCACGTGACCCCATAATCACACCGCACGGCTTCCTCCTGCCATGAAAAAACATGCAAATTAATCAATTCGCATCGCATCGTATCGCTCCGATCCAACCAAATCACCTTCCCCCACACACACCCACACATGTCTGTCGTTGGCTCCCTGATATTCTGCGCAGAATGCGGTAACCTGCTCGACAATCCATCCGCGGTCGAAACTTTCCACATCGAGTGCTCCCAGTGCGGTGCTTCCTACGACAAATCCAAATTCTCAAACCTTCGTGTCGTCACTGCCACTGCAGACGATGCCTTCCCATCTGCGCTCCGCTCCAAAAAGTCCGTTGTCAAGACCTCGCTTCACAAGAACGAGCTCGAGGACGGCGCAACCATTCGCGAAAAATGCCCCCAGTGCGGCAACGACGAAATGCATTACCATACCCTTCAACTGCGGTCTGCCGATGAAGGTGCCACCGTCTTTTACACCTGCACTTCTTGCGGCTACCGCTTCCGTACCAATAACTGAGAAGAGCGCCTATATGCTGCGCAAACGCTCATGTACTCATAGATGTATTCATAGATGTACTCAAGATCACGTTCTGTCAATAGACTCATCAATCTGATCACTGTCCACGTGACTTTTCTTCAAGGTGGCAAAAAATTCAAAGAAAAAACCATCCACCACCGCCCATCGAACAAAACGCCTGCCCGCCATCAATAAAGAGTAGTCCTTGATATCTTCTAGGCTCTCGCAACCTTCACAATGGCTCATATGCAACCGCAGGGTATGGAAATGCCTGACATGTCTAATGCCATAGTGGCCCAAGACGAAATGGGCAGACCATTCATCATCGTTAGAGATCAAGGCACCAAACAAAGACAGCACGGGCTCGAAGCTAAAAAATCACATATTCTAGCCGCCCGTTCTGTGGCCTCCATCATCAAGACCTCTCTGGGTCCCCGCGGCCTTGACAAAATCCTCATTTCTCCCGACGGCGAGATTACCATCACCAACGATGGCGCAACCATTCTATCCCAAATGGAGCTAGATAACGAAATTGCAAAGCTTCTGGTACAGCTTTCCAAGTCTCAAGATGACGAGATTGGTGACGGTACTACCGGTGTCGTTGTTTTGGCGAGCGCACTGCTTGACCAGGCCATGGAACTTATCGAAAAGGGAATCCACCCTATCAAGATCGCCAACGGTTTTGACGAAGCTGCAAAGGTAGCTGTGTCTCACTTGGAATCAGAGGCTGACGACGTTGCCCTCAACGACGCCTCCTTTCACGACTACCTCTTCAAAGCTGCCAAGACCTCTTTGGGCTCCAAGATTGTATCCAAGGACCACGATAAATTCGCACAAATGGCTGTCGATGCTGTGACCAGCGTCATGGACCTGGAAAGAAAAGATGTGGATTTCGACCTCATCAAGCTCGAAGGCCGCGTCGGTGGCTCTCTCCAAGACTCTAAGCTCATCAAAGGTGTCGTATTGGACAAAGATTTCTCGCATCCCCAGATGCCCAAGGCAGTTACTGCCAAAGAGGGCCACGATGGTGTCAAGCTAGCTATCCTGACCTGCCCCTTCGAGCCTCCTAAACCAAAGACTAAGCATAAGTTAGACATTTCCACCGTAGAGGAATACCAGAAGCTGCAAACATATGAGCAAGATAAATTCAAGGAGATGATTGCCTCCGTGAAAGATGCCGGTGCAGACGTGGCAATTTGCCAATGGGGTTTCGACGACGAGGCGAACCATCTTTTGCTACAAAATGGTCTACCTGCCGTCAGATGGGTCGGAGGCCAAGAACTAGAACTCATTGCCATCGCTACCAAGGGCCGTATCGTTCCTCGCTTCCAAGATTTGACTCCAGAAAAGCTGGGAACATGTGGTGCAATTCATGAAGTAGAGTTCGGTACCACCAAGGACCGCATGCTAGTCATTGAAGAGTGCTCCAACTCCAAAACCGTAACATGCTTCATCAGAGGCTCTAACAAGATGATAGTAGATGAGGCCAAGAGGGCATTGCATGATTCTTTGTGTGTTGTGAGAAATCTGGTTAGAGACTCCAGAGTAGTATATGGTGGTGGTGCTGCCGAAGTGACCATGTCCCTTGCAGTTTCTGAAGAAGCTGACAAACAGCATGGTATTGATCAATATGCATTCCGTGCCTTTTCTCAAGCACTTGACACAATACCGATGCTTTTGGCCGAGAACTCCGGTCTGGATCCTATCGAGACCTTATCACTGCTGAAGAGTACCCAAATAAAAACCAAGACCTCCACTATTGGTGTTGACTGTCTGGCTAACAACTCTAATAACATGAAGGAATTATTTGTGGTTGATCCATTGATTGGCAAGAAGCAGCAAATTCTTTTGGCCACCCAACTATGTAGGATGATCCTGAAGATCGACAACGTCATCATCAGTGGAAAGGATGAATATTAGTCAGTTCATATTGAAGTCATATCTTGTTCAAGATCCTTAGTTTAATTCTGTGCACACACCACGCCTTATCGATTGGGCTAGGAGCCGATAATATATACAATGTACAAAAGGCATGCAGGTGTTGTCAACTACTACTTCGTAGAATGAGATGGCAGAGATTGTCAGCGGCTATTGATTAGAGATACGTATTGGCAGTGAAAATGGAAGTGACTAGAATGATGCTACATTACTCAATTATTCAAAACTTTTTGGCATTTCACTCTCACAAGCAACCCACACCTCATACCGATCGGTATCGATCAAAAGTTTCTACTTAAGTTAACATCTGTTATTTAGAATGGTGATCACCAATCATAGTTCCACACTTTACACCATGTTGAACAAGCTGAAATTTCTTACAATCTCTGGGCCAATTTCCTCGTAATCTTGCTTGCTATGACAGTAGCCCCTAAATTCAGCGGTCTCAGCAAGCAGAGAGCCTCCAAACCACACTGCGTTTCTTTGTCTTCTGTGGGAAATTACTTGGACGTCAACACCGGTAGATTTGGTACCGCTCAAATGTTCGCTGAGGGCAATTCTGTTATTAACGATGCCTTTCAAGTCTCTTTGCAAACGACGCCCGAAATCCTTGAACATAGTCGAACCACCTGACAACACAATGTTGTTGTACAAACCTTTACGCACGTCAATCGGACAGGCTTGAATAGTCTGGTCAACAATCGTAGGAAGAGGAGTTAAGAAGTCCGAAGATGCAATTTCAGGGTTAAAGAAGATCTCTGGAGCTAAGAACCTTTCATATCCCACGTCTATTACTTTACGCCTAGTCTTTTCACTGTTCTCGACGATAAATTGTGCAAATTTCTCAGAATCCCTGTCAAACTTGTTAAACTCCTTAACAATGTCAGAGCAAACATAGCAGTACTCTTGCTTGATGCGCTCAGCGGTACGTAGAGTGGTGTCCTCCTCACCACGCTCTCTAAGGAGTGACTGGATAAACAGCGTAATGTCTCTGCCCGCAATGGGAATGTTTTTTATGGCAGATCCGATGACATAACCCTCAGCTACAGGAATAACGTGTGTAACACCATCACCGGAGTCTATAACGGTACCAGTAAGAGATCTATCAACGACCTTGGACGAGGTCCAGGATGCAGCAAGAGCCAAAACAGCTTGCACAGCGATATAAAGACCAGCGCAGTTGAAACTCTCGAAGAAAATTTCCGCCACCTGCTCACGGTTTTCAGGGGGGTTCAAAGGCGGCTCAGTAAGTAAGAAATAGTGGTCTTCAGGTTCCGTTCTCAAGTATTTGAAAATCGAGTTCTCCCAAAACCGCTCCATATGGTCCCAATTTTCCACCTGTCCATGTCTGATCGGATAACTGAGCGAATATGAGGGACCCTGAGAAGCCGCAATGGCTTCGTCTCCGATGTAAAAGTCCAGGTCTTCGGTACCACGTTTCCCCGCCAAATTGTTCGACAGTAGAGCAGCAGATAGCGACGAGCTTCCGACACCTTGTGTTTGAATTGAACCCGATCCTGGTCCCACTCCACCACTACTACCACTTTGTTTAGTCGTCGTTGAGGGCTGTGCAGTAGCGATGGCTGTGGGAAAAATCCATGATGGCGAGTCGTTACCTGCGAATCCAAGCTTCGTCAGTCCAGTACCATTGTCCATGACAATGGCTGGATTACCTAGGTGTGACATTTTCTATTGATACAAGCCTGTTCAAACCCAAAAGCTCCCAATTGAGCGCCTACTTTTGATTCTAATCTTCCGTGAAAAGGGGTTTTCTAGATTTGGAGTCGCTTATTTTTCAAAGTTCAAGGTTTCTCGATATCACTTTATACTAGGAAATCAGAGCCTCCTCCAGTTATCTGAATATAAGAAACCAACACAAACTCACAACATCAGGCGGATAAAAACGAAACAATCCTGGCCACTTCTCAGGACCTGGAACTCTAAATCTAACGCTTGAGAGCTTCGAGATGCTGAGGATGAAGCACGACTTAGGAAGGCGGAAGAAATTGATATCCAATGGCCAGAACAATGGGGAGATTTCCAAGGATTCGTCTGCAGTTGGGGCTGTGAATGGTGTGAGCTCCGCTGTCGCAGGAAGTGCTGGAAGTGCAGGGGAGAATGGAGATGCGACAGGGATTGTAACGGGCGCTACTGCAGTATCAGGGGACCCTGACTCTGATACGACGTTCCTTGCGTTCACGATGATATTTGCCAAGTTGAAGCACGCCAGCGCTCAGGAGCGCAGTGCAGCCTCATTTGAACTGAAAAATAGCCTCATATCGCTTGCACGAGAGGTCTCGAGTGAGCAGTTTCAGCGGTTTAGCAACGATATCAACAATAAGATATTTGAGCTTATTCACGGTACATCTTCCTACGAGAAGCTTGGCGGTGTTTTGGCCGTCGACACGTTAATAGACTTCTACGCACAGTCAGATGAGCTCCCCAATCAAACTTCCCGCTTAGCCAACTACCTCCGGGTCTTGGTGCCTTCTAATGATATTGAAGTAATGAGGGCCGCTGCCGCAACTCTGGGCAAGCTAGCGATCCCGGGAGGAACGCTGACCTCTGAATTCGTTGAATTCGAGGTCAAAACATGTATCGAATGGCTTACAACGTCCCCAGAAAATTCTTCGTCAAACTTCAAGCAAGAGCTCCGTAAACATGCTTCGCTGCTTATAATAACAGCCATTGCCGATAACTCACCCTACCTATTATACCCTTACATCAATTCGATCTTGGACAATATCTGGAGAGCTTTGCGAGACAGCAAACTCGCCATTCGGATTGATGCGGCTAAAACGCTTTACAAATGTATGGCAATTATTCAAGAGAGAGATTCAAAGCTAACCAAGAAATGGTTTCAAAGACTGTTTGAAGGCTGTGCTTATGGCCTTCAGCTTAATGGAAGCGAAGCTATCCACGCCACATTACTTGTTTACAGACAGCTTCTTTCACTCCAAGGGACTCATTTGCAGGAACATTTTGACGAGATGTATGAGATGACTATGCGGTACAAGGATCACAAATCTAGCGTTATTCGAAAAGAAGTCTACGCTGTTTTGCCACTGTTGGCAGCGGCAGACGCCCAACTATTCACCGATAAGTATTTGGATCGCATAATGATTCACTACTTGACCCTGTTGAAAAATATGCATGCGACTGCGACCAATAATTCGGATAAAGCTGCTATATCAGTGTCAATCGGTGATATAGCCCAACAAGTTGGTTCTAACATCGCTCCTTACATGGATTCGATCTTAGATAACGTGAGAGATGGTCTAATGACCAAGTTCAAGTTGAGGAAAGAATTTGAAAAAGAAATATTTTACTGCGTCGCTAAATTGGCATGTGCTGTTGGCCCAGTATTGGCTAAATATCTTAATCAAGATCTTCTTGACCTCATGCTTGCATGTCCGTTATCGGATCATATGCAAACAACGTTCAGCACTATTATCGAAAAAATTCCGGCATTGGGTCCCATCATAAATGAAAAAGTTTTAGACATGCTTTGCCTTTCTCTGTCGGGCGAGAAGTTTAGCCCTCCTGGATCTCCGGTTCCCCTTCAGCCGCTATCTCCAGAAAAGGCAAGGCATTATCGAGACCAACTTGTTTTTAGGAAAACGGGCGACCTAAATGATGACAACCTCGATATTAACTTTCTGAATCAAGCTCTCACTATGCTGCATAAAATCGACTATAAGTTTTCTCTCGTCGAACTTGTGAGGCTGATAACGATATCATACATCGAGCATGAAAATCCCCAAGTGAGGAAACTTGCTGCCCTTACTTCATGTGATCTTTTTGTGAAGGACACAATCTGCAAGCAAACCTCGTTGAGGGCCCTAAACACTGTTTCCGAAGTCTTAAGCAAACTCTTGACAGTTGCGATTACAGACCCAGTAGTTGAGATCAGATTCGAGGTTTTAAGGCACCTGGACGTAAGTTTCGATCCTCAATTATCTCAGCCCGACAACGTGCGTCTGCTTTTCATGGCTTTAAACGATGAAGTCTTCGCCATTCAAATGGAGGCCATGAAAATTATAGGGCGTCTTTCCCTGGTTAATCCAGCCTATGTCATACCATCATTGAGAAAGACATTACTTCAACTCTTGAGTCAGCTCAGCCACTGCAGTATGTCAAGAAAGAAGGAAGAAAGTGCATCATTGATTAGTACCCTAATTTGCTCGAGCAAAGATATCACAAAGCCCTACATCGAACCCGTTTTAGATGTATTATTACCCAAATGTCAGGATGTTTCGTCAGCAGTTGCATCTACGGCTTTGAGGGCCATTGGAGAGCTCTCAGTGGTGGGAGGTGAAGAAATGAGCTTATTCCTCGATCAGCTCATGCCGCTTATTATAGACACATTTCAGGACCAATCAAACTCATTTAAACGTGATGCGGCTCTGAAGACTTTAGGACAACTCTCTGCATCTTCGGGATACGTTATAAAGCCACTTCTTGACTACCCTCAATTACTTGGAGTATTGATTAATATTCTCAAATCAGAAAGCTCGCAGAATATCAGGCGTGAAACTGTCCGTCTTATTGGAATTCTGGGTGCTTTGGATCCGTACAAGCAAAGAGAAGTGGAAAGAACATCAAATGCCAATATCTCAGCTGAGCAAAATGCCCCACGAATCGACGTTGCCCTGCTCATGCAAGGAATGTCACCATCTAATGATGAGTATTATCCAACTGTGGTGATAGCCACATTAATGAAAATACTCAAAGATCCTTCCCTTTCATCTCATCACACATCCGCCATCCAGGCAGTTATGCATATTTTTCAAACCTTGGGGGTACGCTGCGTTTCCTTTCTAAAACAAATTGTACCCGGTATATTAAATGTCATGCGGACGTGCCCCCCATCGCTTCTCGAATTCTATTTTCAACAGCTAGGCATTCTCGTTTCTATTGTGAATCAGCATATTAGACCCTTTGTTGCTGAGATTTTCGAAGTGATAAAGGAGTTCTTTCCTTTGGTTAAGTTGCAAATAACGATAATCTCCGTCATTGAATCGTTTTCTAAGGCATTAAAGGGCGAGTTCAAGCTGTTTCTGCCCAGTACTTTAACGCTATTTTTAGACGTTCTCGAGAAAGATAAATCCAATAAAAAGATCGTGTCGGTGAGAATACTAAAATCACTTGTTGTATTTGATGCGAATCTTGAAGAGTTCTCGCACCTCATTATCCCAACAATAGTGCAAATCGCCGAATATGGCACTGGTTCTTTGAATAAGGTGGCAATTGTTACGCTTGGGAGACTGGCCAAGACTGTGAGTCTCTCCGAAATGTCATCGAGGATAGTCCAGGCTCTCATCAGAGTGCTTAACTCAGGAAGCGTGGACCTAATCAGAGCGACAATGAACACATTAAGTTTATTACTTCTTCAGTTAGGAGTAGACTTTGCGGTTTTTATTCCTATCATCAATAGGACATTGGTTAAGAATCAAATTCAACACACGGTTTATGATCAGCTCGTTAATAAACTGCTTAATAACGAAGCTCTTCCTACCAACGTTATAATAGACCGTGATTTTGACGTTGTAAACAAGGAGGTCCCTGAGGTAGAACTGCCCGCAAAAAAACTGCCAGTAAACCAAGCGGTCCTTAAAAATGCCTGGGACTGCAGTCAGCAAAGAACAAAAGAAGATTGGCAAGAGTGGATACGGCGTTTAGCAGTGCAGCTGTTGAAAGAATCACCTTCGCATGCTTTTAGAGCTTGCTCTGGTCTAGCAGGAATCTACTATCCGTTAGCCAGAGAGCTTTTCAATGCTTCCTTTTCGAGCTGCTGGACGGAACTATATACCCAGTATCAAGAGGATCTGGTATCATCTCTATGCATGGCACTTTCATCTCCTAACAATCCGCCGGAAATTCATCAAACCCTACTAAACTTGGTGGAATTTATGGAGCACGACGACAAGTCTCTCCCAATCCCAATCCCCAAACTTGGGGAATACGCTCAAAAATGCCATGCATACGCAAAATCCTTACACTACAAAGAGTTGGCTTTTATCCAAGAGCCAAACACGTCTACCATTGAATCCTTGATAAGCATTAACAATCAACTGCATCAAACCGATGCCGCCATTGGAATTCTGAAACATGCCCAGCAACATCACGATCTACAACTAAAGGAAACATGGTATGAAAAGCTGCAAAGATGGGAAGATGCCCTCAATGCCTACAATCAACGTGAACTTGCTGGCGAAGACTCAATTGAGGTGAGATTGGGTAAAATGAGGTCATTACATGCGCTGGGTGAGTGGGACCGCTTATCTGAATTGGCTGCAGAAAAATGGAGCACATCGAATACTGAGATTAAAAGGGTCATTGCTCCTCTGGCTGCTGGTGCAGCCTGGGGTCTCGGACAATGGGATAGGATTGACCAGTACATTGACGCAATGAAGAGCCATTCTCCAGACAAAGCCTTTTTCGATGCTATCCTATGCTCTCATAGAAACAATTTTGACGAAGCGGAGAAACATATTTTTGAAGCGCGCGATTTGTTGGTAACAGAGATTTCCGCTCTAGTTAATGAAAGTTACAACAGAGCTTACAGCGTTGTTGTTCGAGCCCAAATGATTTCAGAGTTAGAGGAAATTATAGAATACAAAAAGCTGCCGCCGGCTTCAGAGAAGCGTGCTGCTATCAGAAAGACCTGGAACAAAAGGTTATTAGGATGTCAAAAGAATGTTGATGTTTGGCAGAGAATACTGAGAGTTAGATCTCTTGTGGTAAAGCCTAAACAGGACATGCAAGTTTGGATAAAGTTCGCTAATCTGTGCAGAAAATCAGGTAGAATGGGATTGGCTCAAAAAGCCTTGAATTCTCTTTTAGAGGATGGTGGCGACCCTGATCATCCTAATACTGCTAGGGCCCCTCCTCCTGTCGTATATGCGCAGTTGAAATATATGTGGGCAACGGGCTCTCAAAAGGATGCTCTGCGTCACCTCATCAGTTTCACATCAAGGGTAGCACACGATCTGGGCCTTGATCCAAGTAATATGATCGCTCAGAGTGTACCACAGAGCAGCACTATTCCCGCACATCATATTGAGGATTACACCAAGCTGCTTGCTCGTTGTTTCTTGAAGCAAGGTGAGTGGAGAGTCTTCTTACAAAGCAACTGGCGACTGGAGAACCCAGACGCCATTTTAGGCTCTTACTTGCTTGCTACTCACTTTGACAATAGATGGTACAAGGCTTGGCACAACTGGGCTTTAGCCAACTTTGATGTTATATCTATATCTTCGAGTGGTGGCGATGAGAGGATGCTGCAGAATGGCTCAAGCCAGATGAACATGAATAACAGTACCCTGCAAGAATCAGATAATCCCGAAGAATTGATGGGTGATGCAAGCAATGCTGTAAAGAGCCAATACCCTGCTGAACTTGTTCAGCGGCATGTCGTACCTGCCATCAAAGGTTTCTTCCATTCGATTCTTCTGTCAGAGTCAAATTCTCTGCAGGATACGTTGAGGCTTTTGACACTATGGTTTAAATTCGGTGGCATCCCCGAAGCAGCACAAGCGATGCACGAAGGGTTCAATTTGATAAAGATTGATAATTGGCTGGATGTTGTTCCCCAACTAATTACACGGATTCACCAGCCGAATCAAACCGTTAGTATGTCACTTCTCTCATTGCTCTCAGACCTGGGTAAGGCTCATCCTCAAGCTTTGGTTTACCCATTGACGGTTGCTATCAAGTCGGAATCTGTGTCGAGACAAAAGGCGGCCCTTTCAATAATTGCCAAAATGCGGATCCATAGTTCTGTCCTCGTAGACCAAGCAGAAACAGTGAGCCATGAATTAATTCGGGTAGCTGTTCTGTGGCACGAACTGTGGTATGAGGGCTTAGAAGACGCTAGTAGGCAATTTTTCGGTGAGCACAATACCGAGAAAATGTTCGCCACTCTCGAGCCTTTGCATGAGATGCTGAAGCGTGGACCGGCTACATTACGTGAGATTTCATTCCAGAACTCTTTCGGGAGGGACCTCAATGATGCATACGAATGGGTTATGAACTACAAACGTAATAAAGACATTACCAACTTGAATCAAGCGTGGGACATATATTATAATGTTTTCCGCCGTATCAGTCGTCAACTTCCACAACTGCAGACTCTGGAACTTCAGCATGTTTCTCCAAAACTATTGGCTACGCACGATCTTGCTCTGGCGGTTCCAGGTACATATCAGGCTGGGAAACCCGTCGTTCGAATCTCATACTTTGAACCGGTGTTTTACGTGATTTCTTCAAAGCAAAGGCCTAGACGTCTCGCTGTGAAGGGTAGTGACGGTAAGGATTATCAATATCTCTTGAAGGGACACGAAGATATCCGACAAGATAACTTGGTGATGCAGCTGTTCGGTTTAGTAAACACTCTGTTACAGAATGATCCTGAGTGTTTCCAGAGGCATCTAGACATTCAAAGATACGCGGCAATTCCTTTGTCACCAAAATCTGGTCTCTTGGGTTGGGTGAACAACAGTGACACTTTCCATGTCCTAATTAGAGAACATCGTGAGGCAAGAAAGATTCCACTAAACATCGAGCACAGAATCATGTTACAAATGGCACCAGATTATGACAATTTGACTTTGCTTCAAAAGATTGAGGTTTTCACATATGCTCTCGATAATACTCGAGGCCAAGATTTATACAAGGTCCTATGGTTGAAGAGTAGATCCTCGGAGTCTTGGTTAGAGCGTCGTACTACTTACACTAGATCGCTTGCTGTGATGTCAATGGTGGGATACATATTAGGGCTCGGCGATCGACACCCTAGCAACTTGATGCTGGATCGTGTTACTGGTAAAGTGGTCCATATTGATTTTGGTGATTGTTTTGAAGCTGCTATCCTTAGAGAAAAGTATCCCGAAAAAGTGCCATTTAGACTAACTAGGATGCTGACTTATGCTATGGAAGTGAGTGGAATTGAAGGCAGTTTCCGTATTACTTGTGAAAACGTGATGAGGGTCCTCAGGGATAACAAAGAATCGCTAATGGCAATACTGGAAGCTTTTGCGTACGACCCTCTTATTAATTGGGGGTTCGATTTACCTACGCAGACAATCGCGGAACAAACAGGCACTGACCTTCCCCTAGCCAATCCTAGTGAGCTTTTGAGAAAAGGTGCCATCTCAGTTGAAGAGGCTGCCAAAATGGAGGTTCGACAAAAGGTAGAGATCAGAAACGCAAGGGCCATGCTTGTTCTCAAGCGCATTACAGACAAATTGACAGGAAATGACTTCCGCAGATCTCGTGAATTGAATGTCACAGACCAAGTAGAAAAACTGATCCAGCAGGCAACTTCCGTTGAAAATCTGTGTCAGCATTACATCGGATGGTGCTCGTTTTGGTAGTTGGTTATTGGAGCTCGCGCTAACTGCAATGTCTCTCTCGATGAGCCGCCACGGTCTTTTCCCATTTCTCTATGGGATTATTATCAGCAGAAAGGAAATTGCATTGCTCGTCGAAATTTCTCGTGCTAAGAACTTTGTTGATTCGAAGTTCTTGCTGCGCGTCCTTGAGATCGCTTCTGATTTGCTTGTTCTCTCCACCATACAACATGTCGAGCATTTGAAGCTCACCTAGCACGCGTCCCGCCCGTTTCCCCAGAAGCCCGCCCTGCTCGTACGAGGCGTCGAATCCCTCCTGTAGATTTTGTTCTTTGGAGGCAGTAATTCCATCAACGTATCCTCTTTTACTGTGGATAGTTCTAAGCTTTTTTATCTCTACTGACTCGCCCTGCACACCCGCACCCTGCTGCTCTTCTGAATCAGACTCCCAAATATCACTAGATAAAGACATTTGAAAGAAGTAAAAAGCTGGTAGTGCTTCCCCCTGTATACTCTTTAATTTCAATGTACACTTACCAGAATCAATGATTCAAGGAAGGCATCGATCTTCACACTACATACATCACCACCAAAAAAGTGTTGATAGCATTGTAGACGGGAAGAGTTATTGCACGTGATTATCATATGATGTTGGAATATGAATTAAATAGTAAATAACTGCCAGGTAACGAAGAGCAGAGTAGTAAGGCCCTCATAAAGCACAGTTGAGGGCATTTAATCATGAGTACAGAAGGGTTTTTCGCTAAGCGCCAAAAATTGAGCCAACCTGAAAATCAAGGAGACGATTCGAAGCCGTGGGTAGAAAAATATCGTCCCAAGAAATTGGAAGATGTCACTGCTCAAGACCATGCGGTAAACGTGTTAAAGAAGACTCTACAGTCGGCAAACCTTCCACATATGCTTTTTTATGGTCCTCCGGGAACAGGAAAGACGTCTACGATCCTTGCGCTCACCAAAGAATTATACGGACCTACGTTGACCAAGAGCCGAGTTCTGGAACTTAACGCATCAGACGAGCGTGGTATCGCTATTGTCAGAGACAAGATCAAAAGTTTTGCACGTTTGACGGTGTCTAAGCCCTCTCAGTCTGACTTGGAGAAATATCCTTGCCCTCCCTACAAGATCATTATTCTAGATGAGGCCGATTCAATGACAGCTGACGCGCAAAGTGCACTCAGAAGAACCATGGAAAACTACTCAAATGTGACACGTTTTTGTCTCATCTGTAATTATGTTACAAGAATCATTGACCCACTCACATCAAGATGCTCAAAGTTCAGATTCAAGCCACTGGATTCGTCAAACGCTTTGAGTCGTGTGCAGTATGTTGCTCAAGAAGAAAACCTCGATTGCGATAATGCAGTCATGGAAAAAATTCTAGATGTGTCTCAAGGAGATTTGAGAAGGGCAATCATGCTGCTGCAGTCGTCGTCCAAGTTAGTCAAGCATCTTGATCCACCAAAGATCACCGCTTTAGTCGTGGACGAGTTAGCTGGAACTATCCCGACAGATTTGCTAGAAACATTGGCGGGTAAGATCACAACTACTAAGCTCGATGACATTCAGGCCTATGTGCACGAATTGATAAAAAGCGGCTGGAGTGGTGCAGCGGTGGTGAGTCAACTTCATGACTTTTACATCAACAGCGACCACTATTCCACATCTTTCAAAAATGAGGTATCTTGGCTCATATTCGATGCGGATTCGAAACTCACAAATGGCAGTAATGAGCATATTCAACTGCTTAACTTAGCCATGAAGGTGGCAGACTTATACAGGAGGGGCTTATGATATAGATAATTACGTAAAGCTTAGCATCGTACCTGTACTATATCTCATTTCCTGACAACTTGCTCATCGAGCTCTTAGCAAAAAGCATTCCGAGAACTCATTCTTTCCTTGGATGGATCGCTTGGCGTGGTGGGGGACCATTCATTGCACTTAAATGCATCGAAGGATTGCCAAATTGATTAAAAGATGGACCCTGAGAGGGGTAAAAGCCAGGTGGGGGCATCATGTTGTTCATTGGCATTGGCATTTCTTGAGACATACCTGGGGGCATTCCATGCATTGGAGGAAACCCTGGTGGTGGCATTCCACGTGGACCAGGAATGAAAGGTAGCTGCATGTTCGTTGGTCCAGAATTGTTGTCTTCATTTTTTGGAGCTCTTGAAAATTCATTTGTGGGTCGCTGGTTAGAATAAAATTGTTGAGGAAGTCCTGCTCCTGGTGGTGGCATTTGGAATGGCTGGAATCCTGGTGGCGGCCTTGCAATGGGCTGAGTATTAGTAGGATAAACATTTGGAGGCATGCCCACTGGGAAACCCGGTTGAGTTTGTGGGGACATCACTCGCTTGCTAGAAGGCACTTTAGATAGGCCTGGTGGCCCCGCTGGGGAGTGTGTCTGTTGACCTGATGAGAGGTCAGGACTTCTTTTTGGGGCTGCCTGGCCACTTTGCACTGTAGGAGTGCTGCTATTACTAGATTTGTCATTTGGTACTCCACCTTCGTTGCTAGTAGGTGTAGCTTTGCCTCTGTTCAGAAGGCCTTGGAAGAAATGGTTGTTGGTTTGTTCGTGTACAGGTGCGTTTTGAACACGAGAAAGCGGCTGGGAATCTTCTGCGTTAGAGTCCGTTAGGCTTGTGGACGAGTTTTTACTGTCCATTTTGTCAAAGAAAGACAGTATTCTAGAGCCAGCCGCTGGACGCGCTTCCTCTTCACGAGGGGTAGGAGGTTGAGCTACTGTGCTTTGAGTCTTACTAATAGCGGGGGAAGGCGTAGAGTTGAAAAATGAGGAAAATCTAGAATGGGAACTTTTCAAGCTTTCTGAAGCGGTTCCCTGAGGTTCCAGTTCTTCGAAATTGGAGCTACTTTCGCGCTTTAAATTGAAGAAGTCCGATATTGAGCTTCCATTATTGTTGAGGGATGGCCTTCTTATGCTAGTCGAACTATCTTTTGATGTAAGGCCCATTTTTTTCCGTTCGAGCTCCTTCATCTTCGCACGCCAGTTCTCAAAGTCAACTATCGAGTTCCCCGTTGGCTGGATTTCTTCTTCTAGGGCCAAAAGCTCATCGTTATTGACTTTGATGTCTTTCTCCTCAACAAAGGCCTTTTCGCCTTTAGCAAACTTGCTTCCACGTCTGCCATTCCTAGAATTCCTATTCCTATGGCCTTTCTTCTCGCCACCAGCTTCATGCGCTCCGTAATTGGCTTCATTCTTGTGGCCATTCCCGTTACTGCTGCCATTCTCGCTTTGTCTAATGTCAGGGTGCCTGCTTGTCAGCCTCCAGAAACTTTTCTTGGGTAATTGAACGGTTGCCTTAGATAGTGCGGCGTCCGGTACTGTTTTAGACAATTTCAGCAGCTCTTTCATACTGTAAATCTGCTTATGGGTGGCACTTTGAGGTCTATACTCTTCGATATTCGCAATTATTTCAGGTTTTGGTATGGTCTCCTCTTTCGTTTGTTCGCTGTTTAAGGAACCAGAAGAGCTCTGGTTTCGCTGGTTATCTGCACCCAAAGCTTCATGTCTTTCTAATTGGCCATTGCCTATAGACGACGACATTTTAGGCTCTGGAAGCTCGCCGTTATGTTCCATATTGCGCTTGAAGTATTCGGTTTCCAACGTGGTGGGATTAAACAGACCTCCATCCAGATATTTAGATAAAGTACGCGGCACTAGATACGAACATATATGATTCACTACTTCATTGGGATAAAAGGACAGGACGGTTACCAATGTCCCCGGGACCTGAAGGTTTTCGTAAAGTACTCAATTGGTTCAAATTGATACTTCTTGAATGATTAATGATTGTGGCTTGTCGATTCTGTGTGTCTTTTTTTGAGTAACGACAATTTAGCCGTTTTTGATTTATAAACCTGCTCCTGATAGGCATCCTATAGCACAGAGAAGCTCTTGAAATGGGATGAAACTGTTCTCGCTAGTGCTTTGAATAAAATATTGAGCTTTTGGAGTGCATTACTTCGATTGATGCAAGAAATATTGCGATACACAATTGATATGTGTTCTGCAAGCAATTTAGAATTAAGGCAACAAGCAAAAAGATGAGTTTGTCGTTATTGTCACTAGCGTGAGTGATAAATATTCATATTTCTCACTCTTCAGGGAACGTCCTACCCTAGGAGTAGCAGACGAATGGCACGATTTTGACTTTCCAAGAGACATTTATCTGGATTTGACATGGTAGCCATGCCATTGCCTTGAGCCGGGGACGGCACGCCTTCGCTGAATTATTAACTTCTCATCTTCTTGTTGATACTTGTCATGAACTTACCAATTCTGAGAATGCAGCGCTCCTGCTTGTAATCATAAAGCTGAATTCTCCATTATATTTCTGCTGACGAGCTTGTTTCTGAACTAAACTTTACCTAGGTCTTGAGTTGGGAAGTCTTGTTTGCTCTGTTGTGGTTCTAGTAAATATACTGCAGGCGACAAACTTGAGAAGACGTTGCTTGATAGTTTTTAGAAATCAAGATCTGCCATCAAATAGTCTCAATTTGACATATTTTGTGGAGCTAGATCATAGCATCTGCCCATGTTGGAAGTGTGGCACGGCCATAATATATAACTTGGCATTTTCAGGACTAAGAATAATACCGTCGTCGTCGATATTTCTTCTTATACTCTTACCTGCCTCATTCCTGTTCACTCTCTAATTAATCAAACCTACCAAGTTACCTAATCATTTACTTTTATGCTCCACCTTCAGAAGAGCACATTGACTGCAAAGAGAAGTCATTCTCGATTTCGACAATATAACGAGCGTAAGAGGCGTTAGTCTAATTATATACGCTGAATGCTAGAAAGTAATGCGAATAGCTTCAAATAGAAACTAGAAAAACTCCCATAATTTCAAGATGTTGGTTGATGCAATTTTTGATTTCATTCACAGCTGGTGCTTGCTGTAAAAGTCTGTGGTCTTTCTCACAAGCGTAAAAAAGATGAGATTTGAAATCCCCCATGATTGTTATCTGTTTTTATCGTCCTTCTCAAACACTCAAGGAGCTGGTACTTGACGCAAATTGATCATCCTACAACGTTATTGATGAAGCTTACGAAATACTTCTCGAAAGCTTTTTCGTCAGCTCCCACTAACGCTTGAACAAATTCAACTGACAACTGCTCGGGAAACTGAACTTGAGGGAAGTAGTTCTCAGTGAGATAGTTGAGACATGGATTAGGATTCGATCCCGAATGGATCGCATAAAGCGCTTTCAGTAATCTCGAAAGGTCGCATGCCACTACCCTGCAGCTTCCGTCGCGTACATTGAATCTATAGTCGGGCTTGAAAGGAATCTCAAAGACTAAGGGTATAACTTTAGCAATGAAGAAATCACTCAGTCCCTCCAGTTTCATGAAATTATTGGCGTTAGGATCTTGTGTGTCTGTGCATGAACCTGTTCCCAGAAATTTCACGAAGTTCACAAGAACGTTTAAGGAAAGTTTGATTGATGACGTTTCATGGATTTCGTCAGGTGTGTAAGTCATTAGGTCTTCGAGAACAGTTGGCAGCACACCTCTATTTGACTCAGTGAGAAACAGAGAAGTTGAGTTATTGGTCACAAAGGATTGTAAAAATGTATAGTAGGCCTTCTTCAATATAATTTTATCACGAAACGAATCTGTAATCACAACATTCTTTTCGTTTGGATTTTTGGCAGCTGTGGCAACTGAAAAAGCAGGTTGAACCAAGTCTGGCTCTTGGTCGGCCTGGGCCAAAGACTCAAACACCTTTTCAATTACTGGAGTGAGCAGATTGTTGAGTAACTGATAACAGACCTCACTCTTATGAAACATGTGCACAATTTGACCCAGAAAACCCAAGAAATCGTTCAGCTCTAGTATCTTGAGGTCTGAACTGAGAAATATGGCAATAAGTCTGCTTGCGAAAGGAAGAATTCCCTCATTCAGAATGGGTATCAATCGCGCAAAGGAAAATCTAGTTGCATCGCGAATAGACTCATGTTTGTTGAAGTAAGAGAAAGTGACCAAAATAACCTCCGCAACATTTGAGAACTTCTCAATGAGCGACTTGTGGAACAGCTTACCACTCACCTCTGTATTGTTGACTTGATTTTCTGGAACTAGTCCTGAATGGATTCCTCTAGCTACTGTTCCAATTGCCATGAGTATGTGATGTGTTTGTAAAACCACTTCAGGAGATTTCACAGGAGCAGAAATACATGATTCCAACTTTGAAAAGAGCGGCACTAAGACACCATCCAATAAATCGTAGTTCGAGTCCATGCTTGAGCCGATGAGAATCCCCACACCATCGAATAGGTACAGCTGATTATCAAAGGTGACGTCTATCTCACCCGATGCTTGAGACGCCGACGTTGGCTCTATGGCCAATAACTGTGAAACCTTTGTGAGCAATATTGACAATGTCTCTGTGGTCATTTTTGGCTTTGTTGCTTTGATAAATCTCGTGAACAGGTACCATGTTCTTAGCCTCACGCGCTCTTTGGCGTTGAACATTCCGAACTGGCTTGCGAAAATATTCAAGAGTGTAACTTCATCTTTACTTGAGGCACCCAAGAACAAGTGATGCCTAACGACCAGCTCGAAAAATGATACCTGTATTAAAGAGTTCTGAAACTGGAATATATTGGTATTATCGAGAAGGTTTGCCATGAACGTGCACATTATATTGTGAGGTTCAGAAGAGAATATGTCTTTTTTGTTTACACCGAACAGATTGTTTCTTATACTTTCAGCAAAGTTATGCATTTGATACATCGCAAACTCCACTTCTCTCCATTCAGTAGAAGTGATCGAAGCACTTATGTTTTTGGACATGTTTTGCAAATATATTGTGGGATTGATGATTGCCAGACTATCCTGGAAAACTTTTAATTTAGACCGAATAGTTTCGTTGAATTCGTCTATATCATCGGTCGCGTCCTCGTCGCAACTCTCATCTATTATCATTTTCTTCATGCAAACTGTCATAAGAGTGTTTAAAAAGTTTTCATGATCATGGTCCAAGGACAGTTTCTTGGAATTGAGCGCCACGGCACTTCCGGGCTTCCCGCCCAATGCAAAGAGCTTTTTTAAGAATTGCAAATATTGAGATATGAAAGGGAAACACTGCTGTGTAACCGAATCATATTCGTGTTCCATGAATTTCAACACTAATGGAGAAATTTGACGGATAATTAGGCTATCCGCTGCGGATGCGATTTCTTGTGACTCAGAATCACTGCTGTTGTCGCTACATTGGTCCAAGATGATCGATAGTTCAAATCCAACTGACGACACTAATCTGGCTAACTGTTCTTGAACTTCGAGGTCATCATTTCCAACACTCATTACCTTAGCAGTCAAGTCAAGCATACCAAGTAAAGCCAACTTGTCGCCGGGTTTCATTTTCTTGGATATGAGTTCGCAAAGACACTGAGCGCATGCGATCTTCGAGGCGGGATGGCCCAAAAACTCGTAAATGACATTGATATATTCGTGGCTCACAATCAAACTGATGTCTATCCAAGAAATGTACGAACCGATGCAAGAGAGTGTAAGATTTGGGAGATGAAGCGAATTTGGCTGCTGGCGATACAATTTCAAAATGTTAAACCATAGCGTCGTTAATAGTTGCACATCTCGTAGCCTCATAGCGTCTTTTAAATCATTGTTTTTGAGCTGGATCTCCTTCGACCTCACAAAGGTCTGGTCCCCGATTTCCGAGTTGATCGAAAGACAGATCTTGAGGAAAAGCTCCAAACCAGGACCCGAGAAGTCGGCAGAACTGCCCTTCTGTAAGCTCTCGATACCCAAGATCTGTATCAGATCCGGGAAAAACTCTGGCCACAAGTTGCCATTCGTTTCGCCGTACATGCAGTAGAAGAGCCGGGATGCCATTTCTGCTATTTTGTTTCTGACGTACTCAGGATCTTGAGCGCCCTGGTCAACACTTTTTGCGCGCAACAGTTCCACGCACGTATTCTTCAAAAACACAAGTTGGTCTTGATTGCCCTCTAGAACCAAGTCGCTCAGAGCCTGCAGCGCCACAAACCTACTAATGTCAGTGCTTGTGGCATCCTGCAGAAGTGACGCAAATACCTGTGCCGCCGTAGCACTGGTCTTGGCCTCTTGTAAATAGTCTAGTGCCTGCTTCTTTAGCGCATGGTCCGCTGTTGACGAGTTTGCAATATCTACAGCCTGTTGAATTTGCTGGATCATTAGTCTCTCACAAATCCGGTCTCTTACTTTCAATAGCGTTATTGACCCAGATCTAGCAATGCTCTATCTCAAAGTTATGGTATATGGAATGATGTCAATAACTAGCGACTCTTCAGTGATTTAGAGCACTCAAGTAATGGAAACTAACGCCTACTTTTTGTCTAAACGGCCAAGTTTTATCCAAATTGTATTTGGATGTGAGCTTTGACTATTTCTGAAAAACTTTTTTAAAACTAGGACACTTCATGAAAGATGACAGTGATCATCAAAAAATGGGAAGGGTAACGAGGTTATAGAGAGGTCTAGCGTAGGTCTATATTATCCTTTTAGGAGGCTTTGATGGCAAGCTATCATCTTCAAACTTCTCTAGATGCTAATTTTTACTGATATTTTAAAGTAGTTGTTCTATTTGATTTGCGCCATTGAAAACCGTTGAGAAAATGTCTTGATGGATGACAATTGCGTTAATCATCAGCGCCCACGAATTTCCGGTGTGAAGGCATTCGTCACAGGTAGTTTTGCGCTTATTTGGCTTGCTTAGAGTGGGAGTATAGATATTCTTTCAATTGCATAAAAGCCTTGGATCTCTGCGAAATTTTGTTCTTGTCAGCTTTCTCCATTTCAGCGTACGTAGCACCAGAGCCCTCGGCGGGCTCGAATAAGCAGTCCCAGCCAAAGTTTCTGGAACCACGGGGAGGCACGATCTTACCTTTAGTGACGCCTTTGAAGATGTGGATATTACCTTCAGAATCTCCGTAAGCGACAGTTGTTATTGCCTCCGCACCTTTGTTCTCAAATCCGTCTAACATGTGCACGATTTTGTCGGGACCCATGTTCTTTAGGAACCACTTGATGTAAGCACCTGGAAGCCCATTGTATTCGTCGAAGCAAAGAGCTGTGTCCTCCACAAATACGGCTTGGCCACGAGGCAAGTGCTTCATCGCTTCTGAGACCTTGGTTCTGGCAATCTCTTCGAGACTGTCACTTTGCACCTCTGGAAGGTCGATTTCGGTGTTGGTCAATTTTAGCACAGGCTGTTCGTTTGGAGCCGGAGCCAGTAGCATCTCGACTTCCCTCAGCTTGTTCGCATTTCCAGTGACAAATACAATCTTTTGAACCATGGTATCCTATGTAAAAGACTGGTGGAGGATTTCGAGATGACTATTATTTGTTTTCAGAATTTCCAATTTTCAATAATTAGCCAGCCAGAAACTATAACATTTCATAATTAAAGGGTCGTCTCGACCACAAGCCTCTCGCCCAGTGCCTGAGCTTCCCCTAAACCCACACACTCTTAGTTTACACAGTGTATCTATATCAAAATTCCTTAGGCTGGTGCATATTCTAGCTCGTTGCTGTTCTCGTACTCATACATGTCTAGAGCTACGATGGCAGACTCTCTGACAACGTCGTCCTTGTCATCCAAATGTCCCTTCAAAATTGGCAACACGTCGTCAGTAGCAATAGAACCGAGTGCCTCAGCGGCCTCATGTCTAACCATAGGAGCTTCGTGTTCGCGGGCCAAAACCTCGACCAACTTGGAAACGATCACTGGGTTACCGATTTGGCCGAACACATAAGCGATCTCGTGCTTGAAGAGAGCAGAAGGGTCGTCGAAACCAGCAGCCAAAGCAAAACAGGCTTCGTTGTTGCCGATGTCTCTTAGTCTGAACATAGCTCTGTATCTCTCGAAGAGAGGCTTTTCCTGGTCAAGAAGAATCTGCTTGAGCTCTTCGATCTTGTACTGGTTGTCAAGGGTGAGAGGAGGAGCTGGGTCGATGCTCGAGTAGAGAGACTCTTGCAAACTCTCTTTCTTTGCGGCATCGCTAGCCTGCCATTTGATTCTACCAATAGCCAGCTCGCAAGTCTGTCTAATCTCCAGCAGTGGGTCTTCCTTTAAATAAGTCTCAAGAATAGGCAGCGAGTCCACGTCTCCTAGGGCACCGAGAGCTTCCGCGGCTTCGTGACGAACCATACATTGCTGGTTCTTGTCAGCGAGCACATCTCTCAGGATTGGAGCACCTGTCATGTTTTTGGTCTGCCCCAAGACATAAGCAACCTCGTGCTTCAAAAGCTCACTGGAATCGCCAAAACATTCGCTGATGTACTGCGTAGCTTTGGTAGCCTCTTCGGGAGACTTTTCGAACTCTTCAGCAACGCCTTTCAAGTTGAAAAGCGCTCTGAATCTATTAGCCAGCTTGGTACTGCCTGACTTGTTGATGAGAATGTCTCTCAACTGTTCCAACGTACAGTTGTCGACGTTTTCTTCGAAATGTTTCTCAAAATTAGTGGACATTTGATTGATGCTAAAACTATTCAGAGCTGTCTTAAAAATCGTTCTTACCTGGCTTGCACCTCTCAGTAGTGTTCTTTAAAAGACTTGGGATTATAAAGAATCTATACTAAGGTCATCGCGCCATCTCATCACACACCTCCGATCATCAAATTTTTCATTTTTCAAAGATGAGTCTGTACACCAGGTGAATCAATTCCTGCGCCGCTGAACGAGCTGCCTAATAAAACAATGATACGAAGGCAACAGTATTCCTGTCTGTTAGACGTACGGCACAAACTGGAAAGGTTGCTTGCCATATTTTGATTTTGCTTCAAAAATCGTTTATACTAATTTTGAGCGTGCGTCTGCCATGTAGTGTACCGTGTCTTAGTATTTCATGGACTTCGTGCATTCTCCATCTCCGAATCAATCTTCTACTCAGCTCATACACCTTATATCTGAATTATTATCGCTCCCGACTGTAGCTTTTTGGGACCAATGACGAGCGACTGGTAAAAAGATCCATCTTTCGGCATTATAAGTAATCAAAATTGTCAAGACGTCAATATTTGACAAATAGCTACAAATAGCGTCTGAGGTGTATGGCGGCCCAGGCTTACTTGGCAATGTGGTCATCAAATCTAGAAATAATACCGGCGGGCCATCCCGACACAATGAAGTGTGCACTTAAATGGCATCTTTATTTCATATTACACATTAAACATTCTAGTATAAGAGAAGTGAATGCAAACAAATAACAACCTCGCCTCGGTATTCGGAGTACATTTGGTGTCAAGGTGAGATAGTCCTTGCGCTCAAAGAGTCAGCGCCATCCGAGTACTTTTAAGAGTATATGACATCACGTGGTATATATGGTTCTTGATTCAAAAGCCAAAGGCGTCATTTCCAGCTCTCGCCATCAGCTACACGTTCTGACCTTCAAGAGAGCTATTTAAACTGCTTATTTGCAATGAGTAAGCTTCTTTTACCACTTGTCGCCACAGGAAATGTTCCTCAGCTTATGACGGATCTAATTTTACATTCCTTGAACTCAGATTTCGAGTTTGTACGTGAACTAGACAGCATGTACCTTTTTGCGTTTACGGGTCCGTTGGACTTTGTTGAAGGCTCTAAGTCAAGTTTGTATGAAAATTCACCTGACAAAACGTTAACCACCCCACTAGAGCTATTTTATAGCAAGAAATTCGACCTTTACATTGTTCAACAGCGGTCTCCAGTTCTACAACCCTACGACAACAATTTCTGTAAACAAGTGCTCTTGCCTTTGATAGAGGAGACTAAGATTACAACATTGATAGTTGCAGATGCCTTTGAAGACTATGAGGAACTAATTGCGTCTGGGCCGGCCCAGAGGAGTAAATACTCTCTCGGAGTTTGCGACATCTCACAGGTAGACAACCTAGCAGGCGAATTTCAACAAAAACTACAGTTAAAGGATTCAAATACAGCGGTGAATAACACGCTTTTCAAGTTTACCGATTCGAGTTTCCAATCAGCGATTTCGACCGAACAGCTCATTTTCAAACTATGCTACCATTTATTCCACGCCTCGAAACTGACACACAGTTTGAAGGAGATTCGCTACTTCAATACATACGTACAAGAGGGTGACAATTCTGAGGACGCCGCAGCAGCTTGCGATCAGATTCCAAATGTAATTCCAGGCTTTCCTCGAATCTCCAAATATCAGGTACCAGTTTCCTGGAATGGTGTGTACGGTGTTCGGAATGCGCCCACCGATTTCGAGGAAGGCCTTTACATTTAAACTGAAACTCTATCTTACGATACTCTGATTAAAGATGGCAAGCTTACTGTCTGATATAGCGAGCTATATTCTCTGCCGTCTCGCTACTCGCAGACTTTGCCACTTTCTGAAATGCCTCCTCGTAACGTTTTTGCAGATCTGGGGTAGCATTTCCGTTAACTTCTCCGGCCAACCTATCTTCATTGGCAAAAGTATACTCTCTTTCAATGCCCTCGTCTTCATCCCTTAGGACGATTCCGTCGTTCTCAGTTTCATCTTCTATGTCGCTGACAACGTCTGCCTCTCTTTCCCTGGCCTCTGCTGCCTCTTTATCCTTAAGGCCCAGGTCTTTCATCAGATGCTCCAAGGACTTCTGTTTCTTTGCTTTTTCCTCTTCCTCCTTGGCCTTCAGGATTCTCTCTCTTTCGGCTTTATAGTAGGATTCATATTCCTCGACCTTTTTGTCCACGGAAGTAAGGAACTCATCAAAACCTTCACCTGTAAAACTGGAAACTCCGACCATATCCAATTGAGAGTAAAACTCCTCCAACATCAAAGACATGGAGTTGACTAGAGAACCCATGTAGCCCGAGCCCATACCTGACTCACCATTGAGCTCTTGATCCTCTCTGAGTGCATCCTGAAAGGCTTCGAAGTCAGTCATCCATTCGCGGGCAAAGTCTGCTTTGCACACATCTGTTTTGTTAAAAACGACGATCATCGGTAGCTTCGTCTTGTATAGAATGGAACACGCATATAGCATATTACTCATGAACGTAGTTGGAGAGGAGTTTCTTGGAGTGTCGACAATGTAGGCGATCACAGTTGGGAAGGTTGACGCAAAAGACTCAGTGATGATGGAACCTGAAGCACTCCATACAAAACACTCGATTTGCCCTGGCGTATCTATTATGCAATGTTCGTATTTGTCACGTTTGTTCTCTACCAACTTGATGACTTGATCGATTTTGGTGCTAAAAAGGTTTAGACTTGTGACGATAGCACCGTTAGGGCCTAGGTTATAATTCTCCATCACTTTTTTGTACTTAACGGAGTCACGAATATCAATATTTGCCCCATATGGAACGTTCAAGACAGCAGGATCTAGCTGCACAACATATGGAGGGGATTTGGCGGCATGCAGATGCGAGTTTAACCGCTGCATGAATGTGGTCTTGCCTGAGCCGGCCATTCCAATACAGATAACAGTCTTGAGGGGCATTTTGAAAGCTTGGTCTTGACTGATTCTTTGACGTTGGTCATCGATGAGCATGTCATCATTGGCACTGATGAAAAGCTTATTAAAGATATATGAAATGTCATTTGTTACGTTTATCATGAAGAATCGAGGAAACACTGTATAATAGATGATCAACTGAGCATAAAGGCTAGTTCTAATATTCACTAGTGAGCCCAGATCCAATGACCGCCATCTACTGATATAACTTCAATATTCTCTCTTCGATGTTATCAAAACAGGATTCGTGCTGAGCGATCGTTATGTCGTTGGCCATGTTCTTCATGACAACATCTGGAGTGGGACCACCTGGCATTGTTTCCATTTGCTGTTGCTGCTGTACTACTCCCAGTGCATCCCCCTCCTCATCGCCGAAAAGCAAGTTATTCACAGGATTGAGACCCAAGGTTGAGATAAAGTACCAGGATATGCTACTTACCCAGCGAGGATCGAGGTCTGAAGTCATAATTCCACTTTGCAGCATCTCCTTAAATTTGATGGTCAAGGGGAAAGGCAGTTTCATCAGCAGGAATCCTGCGAAAAAATGATTGACCCACCACATAATCAACGTCTGCGGGATGTAATTCGCGAGATTGCCCTTCACCATGCCCATCATGGCATCCGAAGCATTAGGATCGGTAAGAGGGTTAGCAGGGGTCTCAGGTTTATCTTTTTGAGCTAGATACTTGCCCTCTGACAATACTTGTGCCAAATACTCCTGCCTTACCTTGAAAGATTCCCTCGTTAAATTCGTTCCGTTACCTAAAAGAGCCTGAGCTTTGTTGATATACTGTGTTTCAGTCAATTTCTTCCTGGGCACGCTCTTGATCTTGGGCCCCAGAATGATCATGATATATTGGCGCATTACACCTACTAAAATCATGACAACTGAAATTGGGAAGAGCACCCAATACTTTAGTTTGGGATCTAGGGTTAGCTCTGCTGCAGAGCCCGCAGCTCCTATGCTCATTTTCGCGAGGATGGAGAGAAGCTCCATGTTTCCTCTTTGGTTCTCAGCTTCAATCCTTGATGTATAGGAAGGTAAGAAGGAGCATGCGTATTTTCGATACCGAAAGATTCATGTGTCGTATCGCTTTATACGTATTGTAACCAGCCAAAAGGCACCATCGAATGAGATAGGTCAAGTAATTAGTCCAGGGATCGTTCTGTGATCATATTTGGATCATTCGCCAATCCCTTTTTTAAATAGTGCTTGCACCACCGGTCCCAGCCCTACTTTCGCCTAATTCTGCGATTAAAAATGGATTCGACTATCTCGGATTAAGAATAGACGCTCTAATGCATGGTTTTCTCTTTAGAAGTACCAGAATAATGGACTATTTCTGTGTCAGTCAGCTCGTCCAGGGTAAATCATGATTTCGTGAGGGAGAGGAGGTTCACATCAAGTAAACAAGAGCCATTGGTGACGTTTCGAAAGGCGGGGCTTCGAAAGCTTACTCTCGGCCAAAGTCACTAGTAACTTTTTTACCTGCATCTTCAAGGGGTCCGAATCTGTGGCTGTGGACCGTTTTGCAATCTGTAGAAGTTTCTCGTAGTTGAGATCCCGGTACATGTCAGATGATTCTTGCAATAACGGCTGGATATTTGAAATCACACCAGAGTTCACAGACGCCAAGTCGATTCCCACCATAGCGGGTTCGAAAACAGCCCCGCTCGAGGATGTACCGGAAAAACGAAGATACTGTTCGAGCGCAGCGGCTGTTTCCGGTGATGAGAGCTGCTGGAAAGAGCAGAAGTAGCGTGATTTGACACACAGATTGCTTTGCAGAACAGAGTTCAAAACGGGTACATTTATGGGCTCTTTGAAGAAAACTGGCGACGGCGCGGTTGCAATTGCAGCTCTCTTTGGTGAAGCAAGATCCCTATATACGCCATGCACCTTCTCGCACAGTTGGTTCCAAAGACCGTTTTTATCTGCAAATCCAGATTTAGGTTCTCTCCATCGCAGTAACACGAAACAGTTGTACTCATCCAAATATTGTCCGTACCGGTCATAAGTCATTGAATTAATAATCTTCTGCGGCACTTTAGGATGCTCGTGATCGGTACATCTGCTAGCTCGAATCACAGATTTCGGAATGCCAAGTACATCTCCAAATCGCCTGTAAATCCTCGACATATGATCCCAACTGCTGATATGATACAAACTACTCATCCATTTTAGCTCATCGGGCATCCGCCAGATATGGAAAACGTATATTAAAACCCACATAACGTACGAGCTATTCAGTACATTATGAGACACATGTTGTTTTGCTTTCTACAGCCTAACAATAACAAGCCTCTTTGGCCAAGTGGTAAGGCATCGCACTCGTAATGCGGGGATCGTGGGTTCAATTCCCACAGGAGGCATTTTTTGATACCTTAGTTTTTTGGTTAGACGATCGTGTGCTATTTTTTTTGCATGTTATATTGCCGAGAGGCTCTTTCGATGATTGGGATGATCAGTTGGTTGGCCCACATTGATTGAGCCCTCTATTGTCTGTGTCGGGTCGTTTTTCTTTCAAGACTGTGTTTTTTTATGTTTAGGCCTGTATTGATATCTTTACTCTTTTGATGTCTCATAGAACTTGACATTTGATTCATGATGATATTATAACAATATAAAACAATACAAAACAATACAAAATTACACATACACAATGAGGTTAGAGGTTGTGTCACTGCATCACAATATGCACTTTTACAATTCCTCACCTTCAGATATTGACACCATTCCAGCTTTTATCCAACGAAAAACAATTCACTGGTAGCTAAATAATGTCTTGGCTCGATCAAACGACAGATTATCTATAATTTGAAGGAGGACGACAATTTTCGCACGTTCCATATGCCCCCTTTCCAAGAGCATGATTGGCACCTTTTTATCTAGCTCATTCTTGTTCCTTCCAGCATCTGGTTTAGTTTGTATTACATAACCGGAACTCTAATTAGTGCGACAAAAAAATTTTAGTAAATCGATGAATGGCATCGCATCTCATCGCCTAATTTCGAATAAATAGTAGACATCCAGCACCTCCCTTAGGTAGTCTAACAGTTGATGAAAAGATCTGAATTCAGCTCTTACCCATCTGATACAACTAAGAAGCCTCATACTATGTCCCAAGAACAAGAAAATCTCTTTAAACCTGTTGGTGAGTCTGTGCAAGGCTTTAGTCAACCGGAACAGTCGCAGACGCAGCCGGCTGATGGTGGTCTCACGTCCACAGGAGCCTCGGATGCAGAAGGTCACCCTGTTCAGGAAATAGAGTCTCTGTGTATGAACTGTCATGAAGACGGTATCACAAGACTGCTTTTGACCTCGATCCCATACTTCCGTGAAGTCGTGCTAATGTCGTTCGAATGCCCACACTGTGGTTTCAAGAACTCGGAAATCCAACCTGCTTCCGCAATCCAAGAGAAGGGCTGCAAATACATTCTGAAGATTGAACAGAAATCAGATTTCAACAGACAAGTGATTAAAGCCGAGACTGCTACTTGCAAGTTCCAAGAGCTAGATATCGAGATACCAGCAAAGAAGGGACAATTGACTACTGTCGAAGGTCTGCTGAGCGAGATGATCGAGGACCTGAAAGCCGACCAGCCCGCTAGATTGACCATTGACGCAGGGCTACATGCAAAGATAGAAGAGTTTATCGCCAAGGTACAGTCATACTTGGCTTGTGAGCCGGGTACAACACCTTTGACTTTCATATTGGACGACCCTGCTGGAAACTCGTGGATCGAGTTCAAGCCAGATGAAGCCGCCCACAAGTGGTCTCAAATGCAATATGTGCGCTCCGATGAACAAAATGTCGAAGTTGGCATTGTTACGAGAGACCAATTGGAGCAGAAGCGCGAAGAACAGCGTGCTCAGTTGGCCGATAAAGAAAGGAATCCATCTGTCGCTCAAAAACCCCAATTCTTGTCGGACGAAACTGACATCGAGAACTTCAACAATGAAGTCCAAACCTTTAGCGCAACCTGCCCCTCATGCATGCAGAGCTGCGATACTCATATGAAACCAGTCAATATCCCTCATTTCAAGGAAGTGATTATTATGTCTACTGTTTGTGAGCACTGTGGTTACAAGTCTAACGAGGTCAAGACAGGAGGTGCCATTCCTGAAAAGGGCAGGAAGATCACCCTGATTTGCGATGATCCAGAGGATCTTTCTCGTGATATCTTGAAAAGTGAAACCTGTTCTCTGAATATTCCGGAGCTGCACCTGGATATTCAGCAGGGCACTTTGGGCGGCAGATTTACCACTCTGGAAGGCCTGCTCCAGCAAGTTAGGGATGAACTCAGAAACAGAGTTTTCACACAAACATCAGATTCTATGGATGAGGAGACTAAGAACCGCTGGGAGAGCTTCTTCGGTAGACTACAGAGTGCACTCGATGGTAAGGTCAAGTTCACTGTAACAATGGAAGATCCCTTGGCAGGATCATACATCCAGAATGTCTACGCGCCCGATGCTGATCCTAATATGACAATTGAGGACTACGATCGTACTCCTGAACAGAACGAGGAGCTTGGCCTCAACGACATGAAAACGAATTGAGTCTGTACGATAAATATCTGTAAGCGCACAAGGCTATTGGGGTCACAATAGATGACATCATGCTACTAAGGCATGTATATTGCGCTTATATGTGCATGATAGTTAGCAGCTGCCTAGAAAACGATCAGCTCGAGCTCAGATTTATCAAAGATTCCTTAACGAACTTCATAGAAGGATCAAGGTCTGAGCTGAGACTTTTGGGATAACTGATCGAGCAATTGAGACCTCCGACTGGGGTTGCAACTGCGGCGCACGAAAAGACTTCACTGAGCCCCTGAGGGTTGTGGAAGGAAGAGTCGACGACGAAGTACTTGTCGTTTTCGCTGCAACCAAAGGATTGCAGCCCAAGATTTGTAAGCTCAAAAGTAGAGCTCGGATACCTCTCGGAAGCCTTCACACTCATTAAATGATCAACCTCGACCAGATCTAACAACCTCGTTGACATGATTGAGCCCCGAACGTTTCTTTGGACAGCTAGGTCATGACGGAAGTGCGCTGCGGTTTGCCACAGGTCCCCTGCATCTGACAGGTCATATTCCAGCTCACCCCCAACTATGAAATTGCCAAATTCTATAGATTTGGGCTCTGCCAACAACGTCTTCTCGATAAATGGTCGGGTGTTCATAGGGATCGAGATTTTAGCACGAGTACCGTCAAATTGCGACGAATCGACATGCTTCAAGGAGTTTGCCATAATAGCCAGGATTAGTGATGAGAGTGAAACATTGTGTCCTTTACAAAGGGCTAAAAGGTTCTGCAATTTTTGAGGCGGAATGACTATCTTTAGGAGCCGATTGTCGTTTCGAACACTACCATCCGCGGCTAGGTAATCCCGAGTGAATTGATAATTCTTGAACTTCAAGTACTGCTTTTGCAATGGCGGCACGAAAAGAGTTGTGATTAAATCAATTTTAAGAAAGGCCAAGAACACCAATACCTGAACCAGTGCCCTAGCCATAGTTTCGAAAAAGGTTACAGGGATTCTGTCATACGGATGCTGTGGAACCACGGAATTGTGAACACTCGGCTCGAATACAACCTCGCTAACCAAGCTCGTAGACGCTGTAGCGTTCAGTGAACCCAAGAACTTTTTCCAGAAGGCAACGGTTGACAGTCCATCCAAAATAACATGATCAGTACACAACACCAGAGTGCGCCGGTCATTGAGCACTAAGACTTTCCAGAGGGGTTTTCCAGATCCGTAAGTAAACTCTACCTCTCTGAATATCTTATTACAGATATCCTCATCCAACAGTCCATAATCAGTATATTCGAGAACTTGTTCGAGCAAAATCTGCTCATTTATAGGCTCCAATGAAGGCAGTTCGCCCTTCGTCACAACATCTGAATATAAATGAGGACATTCCTCAACAGTTGCTTTGATAGCGCCACAGATTTCGCTCCGGCTTGGACTTTGGTTTAGCTGCACTGCAACCAAAAAACATGAATGCAAGCCGAGCTTACTCCTGGAATAGAAGAACTTCTCAAGACCGGATAAGCATTTCATGTTTCGGCCAAGTGTCTAAGAGTCTCCTTCTCCACTGAATAGGAGCTCTACCGATTAGATGCGGTACTTCCGGAATTGACGGTTCGTATCCACTGATATTCAATCTAGATGATATCGTCAACAAGATGATAACTAAGACTCAGCGTTGGTTTGAATAACGAGATCGCGGCATACAAAACCTTCTTATACGTAAAGACTGCTTTTAAAACACCACAGGAGAGCTGTTTAGAATCCGAACAAATCTATACTTCGGTGGTGTCACTGTCTTTGTCTGGTATCATGAAATATGATAGTATCTCACAATTGATTAAACAGATCGTATCTAGCGGACGCTTTGATAGTCAGCCCGGTTTTATAAAGTATGTTGTCTGTTGTGTTGTTTCTATAAGTTAGGGCATTAGTTGCACGATTTTCATAGTGACAGAACATTACAAAGTGACACGATATAACTATGTGGCCAACATGTGTTTGACAGGTAAACCCAAGGGAGGTTGTTCAGTGGGTGATCCTAGAATATATTCACTCAACTGTGAGGTTAGGAGGCACCGCCGTTTTTTCCATTGTTCTTTTATCGCATTTTCATAACGCGAGTTCTTAGTAATTTTTTTTAATCACCACTGTTCTTTGAAAATGGATAAGATGTCACCGAAACATTATTTGCAATGTGATCACATAAATTCGGCCATATTAGAACGAAAGAAACCCAAGTGTACCCTCAAGTCATGTGGGTGAGCTGTCATAAAATGAGTAGTCTACTTCCTTCTTGTAACGAGGAAACATATTGTTTCTTCCTCTCAAAAGTTATGAACGCTCGTGTTCAGGCTCCGCATGGTGAGTAGTACAAGCAGGCCCTTAATTTTAGAACTTCGCTGCGTCCAAATATTAGAGATATACGGACATTGATACTACTATGTACGTGGATCTCTACAATGTAAAGCTTTCCTCGTGAAAGTGCAGTCCTCCGTCTGTGGCCCATCTCTTGGTGTTTTCCACAAGTTGTGGAGGCCCTGTAGCAATTACCCAAACGCGCGACAAATCATCAACATGGGCTGCTGGTCCGTTCAGTCTAAAACAGTCATTCGTATCAGAAGGCCCAATACATTCCCTCTCCAGGCACCATTGGTAGTCGTGATTTGTTAAGTTAGGCCTTTCAAAGAAAACTTGTACACCGGCGGGTATTTTCAAGCTCTTGGGTTCAGACCCATAACTTGTGGGTAAACTATGCGTAGACTCAGCCTGCTCCGGAGGCGGTACCACAATTGAAGGTTTCCTAAAGATACCGTGCTCGTCAAGGCTGGACATCGACTTTTGCGATAAAAATGATTTTTTTGATTTGAGACCCCGAGCACTGTACATTTGTGTGAAGTCAATTTCGTCCTCTTGGTTACTTCTTCCTTGGCTTTGAAAAGTACGACCGGAAGAGAAATCTGTAGATTTGAAAGTGCCGTAGTTTGAACCTGGAAAGGAGCTAACTGTATCATGACGCACAGGCGTCGAACCTTGATCAGCCATTACGTCAGGATCTTCGTCAAAATCAACGTAATCGATCTGTAGGTCCTGCTCCTCACCAATGGAACCGGTAATGTAGATTTCCAAACCATCAAAATTGTTTCTGAAGTGATTCAATATCTTTAAATCACGATAGTCCCGAGTGACCCACTTCAATCTAACGGTTACACCATTAAAGTTCAATATTCTTAGCAGTGGTAATCCAAAAGAGATCGCACTACCCCCTGCTACTATGAGGGCCCTACGCGCATCGATGTTGTAGTGAAGTGGAGAAGCTAAGAGGGCCGGTGTTTGGTTTTGAAATGAAATAGGAACTTTTGTAAGGTTCTTGGTTATGAAATCAATCTTAGGCTCAAAAGCACCAGTAACGAGGTATTCAGAATTATTCCGTGGCTTAAAGCGCCCCGGACGGATTATTAGCTTTACGTTTGTGTCGGTTGGAAGACTGGCAATGGTATATGGATGCTGAAGTGGAGCAATTTGCTGGAAAATTCTCTTTAGAGGAGAGTATTTGTAAAACGGAGCCATCCGAATTGATCCAGAAGGCATGACTGGTTTTTTTCGGAGGCAAGACAGAGGAAATTCCACTAGGATCATGCTATCTGAAACAGGCACGACAGTAACACGTACTTTTGCAGTATGGAATACCCTGTATCCAATTTGTACGATGAGAATAATGCAATTCATTGCGGTGTAGTATGGTATCGGAGGCCTTGCGTGAAAGTGAATTAATACAACTGTGAGCCAAGTAGAGATGTAGTGCACGTAATAGAACACTCTAAAGTTGTACCTCCGCATGCCGGATACCGATGTGACAGCAATTAGAATGAACAGCGCCATGGCTGCTACGCCATACAGGTTGGCTAGTTTTGTGATTTTTTTGATTGCTCTTGACTCAATGAAATACCAGGTGTACAATACGGAATGCAGAAATGAGAGCGAGACTACGATTCTGGAGATCCATTTGTGAATCGGGATCAACGACAAATAGAGAGTGTACGGGAGAGGCGAGGGCCGGAGAGTGAGAAATAGTAGTGGAGGCATCAACGCCACTGCCACTTTCCCAAGCCGCTTTGTGATTTGCAAAAGGTCGCCACTAGCGGCAACAAAAGTACATGCAATCGAAAGTGCACTCCAGAAAGTGCAAATCTTTAGGGTTTGGCTGTGATATAGTGGAGAGCCGTGCAGCCAGCGGTATTTCCTGAAAATGTCGTGTCGCAAATGATGCCGCAGTTTAAAGAACCAACGCTTGAGCGACAAGTAGTTCCATAGAGGAAGTGCGATGCATAGTGTGATGAAGGCGATCCAACCAGCAGCGAGGCCTGATCTTCGTACTAGGATCTTTCGTAGCTCTTTGTCTGAGGCCTTCGAGAAGCTTGGAAGCCAGCTTGTGATCGAATCCGAGTGCAGGTTCACAAATTCGCCAGTTTCGGACATGTAGGGGAAAGGTTGCTCAAGTTGCGAATCAAATGAAAAAAGATAATAAATGCGTGCACCAAAAAGGCACCTATGGGGTGTGCTCAAAGAGTGAGCAACGAGGGTAGAAGTAGTATTGCGATAAGATAGTGATCTGTCAAGGGTCGTGTGTACCTGGTGGTAGTTGGAACTTTTATGTAATTCGATGCCTGACATGATGTAATCATGGGTGCAACCGAAAACATTGGAAAAAAACTGACAGTAAGGGTTAAAGTGATGTAGGTCTATTAGTGAAGAGAGTCGGGAATCGAAGGAAAGCTTCTTACAGATATGACAGGTGGCAGGAAAGTGAATTCTCGATCTTTCTATGTGATCGTTGTAATTTAGGAAACATATATGTAAATAGTCGCATTATGGACTCATCGAAGCTCAAAGGTGCCTGGTTAATCTGTCAAATGGTGAAGGTTTTTAGTACGGGTAAAAGTACCAAGGCGAATCTGAATCTGCAATTGAAAGCTTGTAAATTTCAGTGACTGGATTTTCCATAGTGAAGAAAATTATTTGATAGGTAGATGATGGCTGTAAATATCTCTCTACTGTTCCCTTAGTCCCAAGAATAAAATCTTGTCCCTTGATGAAACCACGGATATTTGTTTAAACTTACAAGTCTTGTTTGTTATTTGAAGGCATGGTCGCATATTCCAACTATTGACCATATATCATTCAACGGGTGTATATGGCGCCAATCATATATCACCTTGTACTAATATGTCATTTGTACCGTCACACATCAAATAGATTGTCTACATTTGACACAGACTCAAACGAAAAGAACAAGATTCAATCTCTAGGTAGACTCGAGCGGAGAGGCTGAACGTTATTTCTTTAAATCTCATATAAAATTTCTCAAGTGTTATTTGTTGAAAGTCGCCGCGTCTATAAATTTCGAACCTTCCCACACTACCTCCCCAGACTACTTAATATCCAATGTACAGTAATAACTCAAATCCTAACCCCCAACTAGCTTCCATTAGTTCTTCACCTTCAATGTGTCTGCTTGAAATGATTTGTCTACAGATGCCGAACCCTGCCAGGTCCGCGCTTTTGACACATCACAAGACTCAGATTTTCATAATACTCTACTTACATCATATACAACGAGTCCCCTAATTAGCCGCCCAAACTCCATACCATAGCATTATATACGAGTTTGACTGCTCTCTACCAAAACCCATAAACCACATTCAAAATTAAAACACACATATTTTCAGGATTTTTTTGCGTGGGTCACATTCTGATACTCATCTCACGCTTCTCGACCCACGCAAACTGGTCTGCGGTGAACCTCGTAACTGCCCGCTCAGCGGTTCTAGGGGGCCGCCATAGCCCGCTAGGCAGGGATGGCTCTGCCTAGAGGTGGCCGCTCTCCGCCTAGCTTTAGGCAGAGACCCTAGCTCCAATGTAGGGGCCCACGCAGTGGTTGCTTCCACGTGACAATACTATGCTTGCCAGGATCGGAGTCCCTGCCTGGAGCATTGTACTCTCCGCCTAGGCCCACTGGAGTCCCTGCCTGGAGCTCGACAGCGAATCCTGCCTAGCGTGGTGGATCCCTGCCTAGCTCCGCGCAACCAGCTCTGCCTAGCGCGAGCTCAGCACCTTCCGTTCGGCGGCCAGGCAGGCGAGCCTTGGCCTCTGGCAACTATACTGAAAAATTGTCAAGCAGCGGCCCCGTTAGCACAAAATTTTTGGAAGATTAACAAATTTGACAACTAGTTGACGAATACCACAGATACTCTCAGGAACAGATAGCAAGAGCAAGAATGTCTTTACCAGCTACTTTTGACTTGACCCCAGAAGACGCCCAGTTGTTGTTGGCTGCCAACGTGCACCTCGGTTCCAAGAACGTCCAGGTATGTTATAATTGAAGCGATTAGAAGGATCATTGTGTCGATCATTATTATGCCCAGCTCTGCGAGAGCTGGAAGCGCCAGCCAGCAGCCCAGTACTAACTCAGTTGCAGGTCCACCAAGAGCCATACGTCTACAAGACCAGACCAGACGGTGTCAACGTCGTGAACATTGGCAAGACCTGGGAGAAGATTGTGTTGGCCGCCAGAATCATTGCTGCCATCCCAAACCCAGATGACGTTGTTGCCATCTCTTCCAGAACTTACGGTCAAAGAGCTGTCCTGAAGTTCTCTGCTCACACTGGTGCCACTGCCATCGCCGGTAGATTCACCCCAGGTTCTTTCACCAACTACATCACCCGTTCCTTCAAAGAGCCAAGATTGGTGATTGTTACCGACCCAAGATCCGACGCTCAGGCCATCAAGGAGTCCTCTTACGTCAACATCCCAGTCATTGCTTTGACTGACTTGGACTCTCCATCTGAATACGTCGATGTCGCCATCCCATGCAACAACAAGGGTAAGCACTCCATTGGTTTGATCTGGTACTTGTTGGCCAGAGAGGTCTTGAGACTAAGAGGTTCTCTTGTCGACAGAGCTCAGCCATGGTCTATCATGCCTGACTTGTACTTCTACAGAGACCCAGAAGAGGTTGACCAGCAGGTCGCCGAGGAGTCCGCCGTCGCTGCTGACGAGGACGTCAAGGAAGAAACCGCTGCTGAGGAACAAACTGAAGCTGCTGACTGGGCCGAAGGTAACACCGAAGAAGTTGCCTCTTGGTAAACGACTTCCCCAAACCAAAAACAAATATAGCAATTTTACAGGGCTCTCTACGCTACAAATCCCCTCTTCAAAAAGGTTTGTTCATTAGTATAATTTTATCTCTATCCTTTTTGTCAGATTATATAAATATAATATGATGAATCTACCGTATACGTATCGGCGCCGAATCAAACAGTCCTGGTATGCGGACCCCTATACCACCTTGGGCTCTGCTAGTGTCGTTTGTTTCGCCATTGCGGAGCTTTAGCCGGAGGTCATCATTTTAGTGTTGCCGACAATGTAGTAGTAGAACGTCAACCTTTTCTCCTAGAATTTATTAACTATTTGGCATTGAGATACCACAGTTTTCTTGGTGAGACAAGAATCTTTACATAAATTACTGCTACCGCAAGGCACACAATTAGAGCTATTCCTAATATTGGGAATTTCGATGGGTTTACTGTTGTATTTACTGGCGATGCCCATCATCTTCGTTTAACGTGCATAACGAGATTTCATTTTTGTCGTCTGTATTTTTCAATCAAAGCCTGAAGCCAAACAAGAGATACTTATCCATCAATCATCAGAGCATATACTTTGACCTAACGAGCACCATGTCGGTCCCTAAAAGTAGGATTATGAAGCTGGCTGCTCTTTCTGCCAAGATCTTCGATGAAAATTTCAATCCTACAGCCGTCCGGACCGGTGGTAAGATTCTTTCTCAAAGACTGAAAGGCCCATCCATTGTCAACTATTATGGTAATCCGGACTTTTTGAAGTTCAAGCACTTGAAGACCCTATACCCTGGGTTTAATTTTGCTGACCAGGGCGAGGACTATAGGCTCTTGATGAACGAAGCTAGGAAGCGTAGAGGAAAAGGCGCTCCTACGAAGAAGAAGGAGGCTAGCAAGGATGGGAGTAAAACCAAAAAGAGAAAGTGATCGTGGTCTATCAACTAACGTGATTCTTGCATTCGCATGGACGGCTTTATCCGTTCCTCTAATATTCCCCTGTATATAATTATATTTTACAAAATTTTGGCGTGTTGATCATGGCAGAGTAGTTTTGAGCGCAGCCCATAATACCCGCGTCGCAATGGGTGTAGCGGGCAGTGCTGAATATAGCACCTGGTACATCTTGCGTCTTTTCACCGTTATCGGCTGTCCTCCCAAAATTTGCTTCAGCGTGGCAACGGAAAAATAGCTGTCTGTCATTACACCCATCAGTACTGCGTATGGACGAAACATGTCTGATATTGTCAACGGATTATTGAAGATTGCAAATCTGTTTTTGAGCTTTAAGACGCGCATACAAACCCCTCCAGGAATGCGCTTCGGGTCCTTTATCCTGAGTAAAAGCACAAATAAAGGGAAATGATTTAGCAGGGCCATGATGGATTCCAGTAAGAGTTCCGGCATCAAAATTGTCATCCGCAGAATGGTGAAAAATGCATAAAATATCGACAATGTCGGAAGCAAGAAGACCATCACGGTGAAAAACAGAGTACCCATAAGCAATTGGTCCAGTTCGAACATATTGCTATCTACTCTGTTTCTCAAAACATTACGTTTCTTGCCCCAAAAGAGGTACAGTAATGATCGCATTACATGTAGCTGCCAGTGATACATCTTGGCGCTGATGAAGTAAAAGAGCGAGATGTGCATAGAAAGGATGGACAATAAGTCTACCACCAGTGCAAGCCCAAATGAGACCCCAAAATAGCAACAAGTCTGTGAGATGATACTGATGAAGATCTCAATGCTTCGTATGCTCACGATGTGATTGATGTAAGTGGAGAAAGAGAAATCAATAATCCAAAGGAAAAGGTCACTCAGGAATCGAGCAAGCTCACCATTCAATTTGATTCCAAACGGGTTATTACCTAGGAAAGTAGTTACAAAACGAACACGGTAGAACAGGTTGTGCGTAAGGTGAAAATTCAGAAACCTGGCGAGAAAATGCCTGTTTTCTCTCAAAAAGGTACCCACCGTGAGCCCGAATGAAACGTCGTTCACTATCAGCCAGATAGTGTTATAAAATCGGATGTAGTCGGGATAAAACTCGCAAGGGAAAGTGTTTGGAGTAGAAGAGCCGCGAGCGGACTCTTCTTTGCATGCTGTTTGCGACTGCGCAGGAGTCAAGTCTGCATTTTCTGTAATTCTCTTGTATTGAACGGGAAAGTAGCAAAATTGTTGACAGCGTAAGTCAATTTGTTGCGCGGTAGCCGACAAATTCACCAAACCCAATGGGCTCCAATTCAATACGCGGGACACTCTTTCAGCGCAGAAGTGAATGACAATGACCAAGTAAGCGAACGTCCAACATAGAAGCGCGTACAATGGCGTACTTTTCCATTTTTCATTAGCAGCGTCGAAAATTCGTACCAATGGGGTCCGCCTCGTTGACCGCTTCCCGTCAGTAATATGCCCTTTTAAGGCCTCCAAATGGTTGTAATATAAGTTTATGGCATTAATAGACTCCCGCATACGAAATGTATTGGCAGAAGCGAGGGAGTGACCTGTGTCAGGAAAGGAGCATCCAGGATCAATCTGTCCTTTTTTGGGTAGACTCAGGGATATAGGTTCCAAAGAGTAGAATTGCATGAGGTTAAGCTTGGGAGGTGCGAACTCCACAATGGCAATGTCTTCTTGGCCTAACTCGCTTATAAATTCGTTGTTTTGATGGTTGAAATGGCCAATCTTTTTGAGATGAGCATGTTTCTCAAGAGCGTTCATTTCGCATTGCCGGAGCAAGGCAATGACAATCCAGTCAGTATGAGAGCCTTCTAAAGCTACAACTATGTTAGCATCGCTCTTCTTCTTTCCCAAATCATTTGGCCAAAAGATATATTTCATCGAGATGACTACGGTACTCTTCGATGAGTTTTTCGTCTATTTTATTTTAAGTACTTGAAAGTAATTTGGAAGATGCATCAGCCTCTTATCATCACCACAAATAAAATATAGGCAGGGGACTCGATGAATCAGTAGAGCTGATGGCATCTAGAAGGAATTTGACACACCAGCGATCACAGGTGGAGTCCATTGTGTCTGAGGAACCTAGCCTTACGCCAGCTCAAGTCAGAATAGATGAACCTGATACTATCGATACCCTTAATAAAGAAACGTCGGACGAGGCCAACAGTAGGGAGAATACCGCCACTAATAAGAAAATTGGTAGGCCTAATTTAAGTGTTATTACTAAGGGTCATGGTGCCTCTGGTGAGAGAGGGCAGTTGTCAGCTACTAGTATTAAGTCGCACCTAAGAAATCTCATATCGCCAGCTAGGGCTCACGATGAAAACCCAGGCGAAAGCCCAGCTCCTAGTGGTCATGGTGCAAAAGCATCTTTTGACTCCACTTTCAGTGAATACGACGGCTTTCACTTTGCTGCGGCGAATTCTACCATAGATGAAGGCGACTTGAGCGACTTCAAAGACCTACAGGATGAATTCAAGCATGCGATGGAGGAAGGTAGTTCCCCCTGGCTCCCGAGACCGGTAGAAAATCTCAAAAGCACAGAATCCATGGCTTGTGATACTTCAAGCCAGGGCCTTCAAATTGAAAGTCGTGAACCGTCGAGAGATCTTGGCGCCAGCGCTGGTTCGCTGCGAACTAGTAGTAGAAATTCGCCAAATCCACAAACAAGCGCCTCCTTTGAACTTGATCAGAATGTAAAAAACCCTCAGAAAGTGACATTTATTGACAGTTCAGAAGAGTGCAACCTAGAATTAGACTCTCAAGGCTCTAGCGAAGAAGAATCGAGAGAACAAGCACCCGAAAGACTGCGAGACGGACAAAACAAACATCCTCCTATCTTGTTTGGTAATTCCTTGGGCCTTATACCTCCCTCCAACAAAATTCGCTGCAAGCTAGCCAAACTGTTGCTTCACAAGTGGGCCTTTATCCTGAACTACACAATCCTTATTCTACTAGTCTTAGTATTAGTAGCATCTTACAGCTCAGCGGATACAAATGTAGGTCTTAATGGTGCCATAGCGGGAGGGCTACTGTTAGTGATCAACGTCTTCAGTACGCTGGAGATGGGGGCAAAGATTATTGCCTTTGGATTCTGGGATGACTCGCAACTCTTTTGTGCACGCGGTGAAGAATACAAAACGGTATATCAACTTTTGGGCATCGCCAAATCCTACCAACATCTTTCAGCCAAATACGGGTCTGACTTCATGAGAAAGATCATTCCCTTCAATATAGACGACGACCAAATTTCTAAACGGGCACGGCAGAAGCAGCTGCGAAGCTCTGTCACTTTTGTAGGGTCTGAACAGCACCACACTGACATACCCGTCCACCGTGCCTTTGCGCGAAGCAGCTGGAATAGACTTGAACTGGTGTCCACTATGAGTCTGTGGATATCCCTCCTCCTCACAGTCAGCGGATACAACGTAGAACGTCGAATCAGAATCTTCACAGCAATCGGTACTTTAAGAATCCTCAAACTTGCTGCAACACAGGACAGACAATCCTATATTTTGCGAAGCTTGAAATACGGCTTACCACAGCTTTTAAATGTTGGCTTCATGCTTCTGTATTTTTGGGTTTTCTTTGGAATTCTTGGTGTACAGAGTTTCCAAGGCTCTCTACGAAGACAGTGCGTTTGGACTAATCCAAATAATCCCTCTGAGACATACTTAAACAGCTTTCAGTTTTGTGGGGGATATTTGGAGCCAGGAACAGGAAAGGTATTGCCTTATATTTTCAAAGATGGGAAAAAGGGACCTTTAGCGAAGGGTTTCATATGCCCTGAAAATTCCATATGTGTGTCAGACACAAATCCTTACAATGGAAAAGTAGGGTTTGATAATATCTTGAGTTCAATGGAGCTCGTTTTCGTCACGATAAGTGCAAACACTTTCACAGACATCATGTACTATACTATGGATTCTGACAGTATGGCAGCCAGTATTTTCTTTATCTTCTGCATCTTCTTTCTCAACATATGGATGATAAACCTGCTCATTGCTGTATTGGTCTCATCGTTCGAAAAAGCAAATGAATTAGTACGAAAGAAGGGAAAAGATCACACAGCCTTGTCTTTCTATGAGAGGGTCAAAAAGTCAGTTAGGAACTATTTGAAGAAAAAGGAAGAAGCATCTTCTTTATCTCAGCGTGCTCTGTTTTGGCTAAAATGGTACAGAAAATTCGAATTCATCTTTGTTGCTTTGATCTTTGCTGACCTAGTTATGCAAGCCACATTGACTTCACGAAGCACCGACAATGCAATTGAAAGGATACTGAATTTTGATCAAGCAACAACCTATGTGTTGCTGGTCGAGTCTATTTTCCGACTACTCGTCCACTCCAGTAATATTTGGATTTTCATGAAAAACCCTGCATTTGTTTTTGACCTTTTAAGCTGCGTAGTGTCTATGTTCATAACACACCCCGCTATACGCAGAAGCCTAGGTCACACTTACTATTGGCTTAATGTTATTAATGTCGTTCGCTTTTACCGAGTGATAAAGATGATAGAGGTCACAAGAAATTTGTGGAAGCAAGTGTTAGGAAATGCTCTTTTGATTTGGAACTTATCAGGGTTTTATTTCTTGTTCTTGTTTTTGGTTTCAATTGTGATGGCAGTCTACTTTGAGGGCGTGCTGGACAGCAGTGAACTCGATGAACACCCTTTCGGCATGTACACAATTGGAAATGCTTTTTTGACGCTTTTCATCATTGGCTCCACGGAGAACTGGACAGAAGCCCTTTACGCACTACAGGAACATGCTCCTAACTCATCCTCTCAATTCTTCGGGTCAATTCTATTAATTATGTGGTTTTTCATGGCCAATTTCGTCATGTTGAACATCTTTATTGCCATTATTGCGGAGAGCTTGGATGTTAAAGAAGAAGAAAAACGTTTACTGCAAATCAAGCATTATTTGAAGCATGTGTATCCTGAGAGAATCAGGGACTTTGCAAGCGCAACATTAGTAGGTCGCATAAGAAAAAAATTCTTTGGCCGTTCTCAATATGACGACTCTCGCGATTTCAAGCAGTTCCTTTTCAGAGGAACTGCGATCGTAAGCATTGCACAACGTTATAATTTGCTGAACGACACTTCAGAAGGTGACAATCAACATGAGGGCTTACCACACTACATCAAAAAAATCAAAATGATGACTCGAAATCTTTCTATTGTTAAGGCCTTCACTGCAAACCCCTTCTACAAGAAACCCGAGGTGATTTATGTTGAGACAGCAGATTCTGTAACATTGAACTCAAGGTATACCTTGAAAGTTAATGAGTTTGAGGAAGAAAAGCTACAGTATCTCAGGGATCACCCACTGTACAACAATTCCTATTTCATATTTCCTCCAAACCATATCCTTCGCAGGCTTTGTCAAAGTTTATGCTCACCAAGTGTTGGTAAGAGAACAGATGGTGTTCGCTTTTTTGAGGATTCGACGAACACCTATGAGAGGAATTCTTATTTCAAGCATATAAGAAGGGATATGTTTGTCACGTTCATATCAATCGCCACTTTTTTGATGGTCGTTTACTCCTGCTCACTTACACCACTTTATCGCATTAGGCATGACTTAAGCCACCAAAAATGGACCTTGTACGCTGATGCGACTTTTGTCACCATATTTTCCCTCGAGTTCATCATAAAAACTGTTGCGGATGGACTTGTGCGGACACCAAACGCATACCTGAGAAATCCTTGGAATTGCATAGACGTCATTGTACTGTTCTCATTATGGATAGACTTTGTCGCTGGATTGAAGCAGGACGATGATTTATCACGGGTTTTCAGGGGTCTTACCGCATTAAGAGCTCTGCGTTGTCTCACAATCAGCAAAACAGCGAGATCCACGTTCAACCAGGTCTTGTTTGATGGTATAGGGAACATAGTTGGTGCTGCGATTGTGTCTCTTACATTACTTTTTCCTTTTGCAGTTTGGGGCTTGGGTCTCTTTAGAGGTCGCTTGGGGGCATGTAATGATGGAGTGGATCTGTCAAACTGCTACAATGAGTTTAGTAACACAGTATTTGATTTCCAGATTTTAACCCCCAGAGTATACTCCCAACCATATCTCTACATGAATTCTTTTGCTAGTGCTTTCAGATCCTTGTACGAAATTGTTTCGTTAGAAGGTTGGGTTGACATGCTTAGTAACAGCATGTCGAGCACAGGGGTTGGCTCCGTGCCTAGGACATTTGCTAGTCCCGAAAATGGACTGTTTTTCATTCTTTTCAATTTTCTCAGCATGGTTTTCATATTGACTTTGTTCATATCCTTTATTATCAGAAACCACGCAAGAACTACAGGAAGTGCGTTCTACACTGTGGAAGAGAAGTCATGGCTTGAAGTCAAAAAGCTCCTTTCACAAGCTAGGCCGGAACCTACGCCGGATGTTCTATCCATGGGAAAATTCAGATCATTTGTCTACAAGGTAGCGGTAGAAAAAACCTATTTCTGGTACGCACTTTTTCTACAACTCATGCTCTACTTACACATTTTGACTCTGCTACTCTCTACTTATCGCGAAACAACATCCCTTGAGATGTATCAGAATGTCCTATTTGTGATATCTACCGCAGTTTTCTTGATGCAGGAAAGTCTCTATCTTTGTGGTAAGGGTGTCAGATTATGGTATGCAAAGAAATGGGATGTTTTCAAGTTCTTCGTAGTGCTGATATCCTTCGGCCTTAATTTTATTGAATTGGCCAATATGAGCACGATGATTGGCTTTGAAAACTTCAGAGATCTATTCCAGCTTATAATTTTCCTGTTTGTTATTCCTCAAAATGATGTGCTTAGTGAACTTATCAACACTGCGATGGCTAGTCTACCGTCGATTTTATCTTTAACATACACATGGGGGATTCTTTTCTTGGTGTATGCTATTGCGATGAATCAAATTTTTGGTCTAACAAAGTTTGGCCCCAACACGACCGGCAACATCAATTTTAGAACTGTTGTCAAAAGTTTGATTGTGCTATTTCGTTGCAGTTTTGGAGAAGGATGGAACTATATCATGAATGATGTAGCAGTTAACCCACCTTTCTGCTATGTTGACGAGAAAAGTGGTCGTTCCGATTGCGGTTCGAAGCCTTATGCATACGTGATGCTCATGTCCTGGAATATTCTTTCCATGTACATCTTCTTAAACATGTTTGTCTCGTTAATTCTAGAGAGTTTCAGTTATCTGTACCACGCTGGTACCGGTACAAAATCAGTCGCCAGTCGAGAAGAGGTCAGGAAGTTCAAAAATGCATGGCGGAAGTTTGATCCCGATGGTGTTGGGGAGATCGAACACAATCTGCTTCCTCGACTAATGCATTCATTTGATGGCCTGTTATCCTTCAAGATTTGGGAAGGAAGACTCTCAGCAAAAAATCTTGTTCAGAATTACATGAAAGTCAACCCATCAGATCCATACGACGTTGAAGTAGATTTAGTGGGTTTGAACAAGGAACTGGAGAGTATTGATAAAAAGAAAACCATTGAGCGGAAATTGCAATACAGAAGGTTTATTCAAGAGGCGCGGCATCTGAGTGCCTTCAAAACGGGCATCAAATTTTCTAAAGTTATTCAACAAATACCCCTTTACACAGTGTATTCACCTCAAGAATGTCTGGGAATTGATGAATTCGTAAAAAGACTCTATGTTATGGGCAAGGTCGACAAGTTTTTGGAGAATGAGAGGAACGTTGAAGTTCTGGAAATGATGGTTACGAGATGGAAGTTCATATATGATAAAAGGAAACGACAAGGCGTATTTTCAAAAAACAGTCGCACAGGTTTTAGGCGCCCTCCTCCCATTCCCGAATTCACCATCACGAACCCTGAACCACCTCGTACACCTCACCTGGGCTTCACAGTCAATAACTTTAATTGGTCACCAAGGAAAGAACACACACAAACATCAAGTAATCCCTTTAATTATGAGTGCTCATCCTTAGACACAGATGGTAATAATAACGCCATCCAGCCAGACGGAAGACATGACTCCTCTGGTAGCTCGTCCAGTGGAAAAAGCCCAACCAACTGATGGACATTTTGCCCTTTTCAACTGTTAAAGATCCCTTTGGCATCAGGTACATTATTATTTTATAGAAAGACGATTAATTCTTGCCATCACTTCCCGAAGTGATCGTTACTAAGAATATAATACTACAGCTAAATCTGGAACAGAGGCGTCCATCCAATACCCAATCTCACAGCTCATTTACGGCGAACTGGCAATTACAAATATGGAGGAAAGCAATACCACACTAACCTTTGTGTGATATTGGAGACTGAACTGGACATATACAAGAGAATTTCAAAATGACACATTCCCCCCACACACGTACTTGGCTGGGTACTGTATTACTACAACAGCTTCAAACATACTTTTAAGCAGTCCCAGCCAGTGAAGATAGTCAGCGGGAACCAGGCTTCGGTAATTCTCACTGTAGTTCCCATAACATTACCTGAAGATGGAAAACCTGTTCAAGAATACAGAGAAATATTTACTAAATGCCAACAGATGTGAGGGTTTATTCAAAAACGCAAGAAAACTGATTGAAGAACCGTGGACGGGCGAATAACGCTCGAAGCAATCATGTTAGGCTCTATGTAGGATATAGAGTAAACAGGTACTTGGTTTATTTCCATGACAGACAATATTACAGAGTCACGTGAAAAGAGGGATTGTCTAAGTAGTAACACAAAATTTTTCTGTCTCTATACTCCTTGATATTTAGCTGTCTTACACTAGTACTTGCCATAATTCAAGCGATCAAATAAGCCTGTGCTTAGCGCTTCCAAGTTCTTATATTAGGAGCAACATCAATTTGTTATAACTTGGTATTTTAAAGGATAGTTTCTGTTGCAGTTTGTCGGAACTACTACTCAAGTAGAAAGAGATTGAATAATGGAGTCAATTTTGGACTTTTCGCAAGATCTGGACATCAATGCTCTCGACCAGGTTGTCGATACCTTTTATAAGGGGTCAGGTGCACAACAGAAGCAAGCACAAGAGGTTTTGACCAAGTTTCAAGACCACCCCGATTCTTGGCAACGTGCTGATCAGATTTTGCAATTCTCGCAGAATCCGCAGACCAAGTTTATTGGACTTTCCATTCTGGATAAATTGATCAACACAAAATGGAAGATGTTGCCACCAGAGCACCGTGTTGGAATCCGGAATTTCATAGTGGGAATGATCATTTCACTCTGCCAGGATGATAATGTCTTTCAGAGTCAAAAGAACCTCATCAACAAGTCAGATCTCACACTAGTACAGATCTTGAAGCAGGAATGGCCCCAGAACTGGCCAGATTTTATCCCGGAGCTGGTACAAAGCGCACAATCTTCGGTAAACGTCTGCGAAAACAACATGGTCATCCTCAAACTTTTATCAGAAGAAGTGTTCGATTTTTCTGCTGAGCAGATGACACAAGCCAAAGCATTGCATCTGAAAACTTCTATGTCCAAGGAGTTTGAGCAAATTTACAAGCTATGCTTCCAAGTTATGGAGGCCGGCTCCACCACGTCACTGATGCATGCTGCATTAGAGTCCTTGCTGAGGTATTTGCATTGGATTCCTTATCATTACATTTACAACTCAAATTTATTAGACCTATTGAGCACCAAGTTTCTCATGTCTTCTGACACCAGGGCAGTCACTATCAAATGTTTGACCGAAATTTCGAATTTGGAGATTCCTCAAAATGATCCTAAGATTGCCGAGCAAACTGTACTTTATTTTCAAAACACTCTTCAACAAGTTGGCAATAATGTCATACCTGTCACCGCAGATCTCAAGGCAACATATGCCACTGCCAACGGAAGAGATCAATCTTTTCTACAGGATTTTGCTATGCTTTTGACTACGTACTTGGCTCGTCACCGTGCACTATTGGAAAGCGATGAGAGGCTAAGAGAGCTGTTACTAACCGCGCATCAATATCTAATCCAGCTCTCTAAAATTGATGAAAGAGAACTCTTTAAGACCACTCTGGATTACTGGCATCATTTGGTTGCTCATCTATTCCAAGAGATGCAAACACTACCCGTTGCTGAGCTGAATCCCCTCCTCAAACTTTCGGTAGGTTCTCAAGCTATCAACACCTCTGGGGGTGCTCCTAACCCAGAGTTCTTAAAACGATTCCCTCTCAAAAAGCACATATACGATGGTATATGCTCCCAACTCAGATGGGTTGTTATTGAGTCAATGGTTAGACCAGAAGAAGTTTTGATTGTTGAAAACGATGAAGGAGAGATCGTTCGTGAGTTTGTTAAGGAATCTGATACTATTCAGCTATACAAGTCTGAGAGGGAGGTTCTGGTTTACTTGACACATTTGGATGTCGTGGATATGGAGGACATCATGATCAACAAATTAGCTAGGCAAATTGATGGATCCGAGTGGTCTTGGCATAACATCAACACGTTGTGTTGGGCTATTGGGTCAATTTCCGGTACTATGAGCGAAGAAACTGAAAAAAGATTTGTCGTCACGGTTATCAAGGACCTTTTAGCGCTTACCGATAAGAAACGTGGTAAAGACAACAAAGCTGTCGTCGCTTCAAACATCATGTACGTCGTCGGTCAATATCCACGTTTTCTGAAAGCGCACTGGAAATTCTTAAAAACGGTTATCATAAAGCTATTCGAATTCATGCACGAGACGCACGAGGGTGTGCAGGATATGGCATGCGATACTTTCATAAAAATTGTCAAAAAGTGCAAGCATCACTTTGGTGTACAGCAACCTAATGAACCAGAACCTTTCATTCACACAATCATCAGAGAGATTCAAAGCACAACCGCAGACCTACAACCTCAACAGGTCCATACCTTTTACAAAGCATGCGGTATAATAATATCTGATGAAAGAAATGCAACGGAGAGAGAGCGTCTGCTCGCAGACTTGATGCAATTACCAAACATGGCTTGGGACGCTATTGTGGAGCAATCCTCTGCGAACCCCGACCTACTTTTGGATCCTGAGACTGTAAAAATTATCGCCAACATCTTGAAGACCAATGTTGCTGTATGTTCAACCATGGGCGCTGAATTCTATCCTCAGTTGGGCCATATCTACTACAACATGTTACAACTCTACAGAGCAGTCTCATCTATGATTTCAACGCAAGTGGCAAAGGATGGTATTATTGCCACGAAAACTCCCAAAGTTCGCGGACTAAGAACCATAAAAAAAGAGGTACTGAAATTGGTCGAATTCTACATTTCTCACGCAAAGAACCTGGACGAGGTGGTTAAGGTCTTAGTAGAACCTCTATTGAATGCTGTTCTCGAAGATTACATGAACAATGTTCCAGATGCAAGGGATGCTGAGGTTTTGAACTGTATGACAACTGTCGTGCATAAGGTAGGCCATATGATTCCAAGTGGCGTGATCTTAATTCTGCAAAGCATCTTCGAATGTACATTGGACATGATCAACAAGGACTTTACAGAGTATCCCGAACATCGGGTTGAATTCTACAGACTTCTTAAGGAAATCAACAGTAGATCGTTCAACGCCTTGCTTGAATTACCTTCTGCTGCATTCAAATTATTCGTGGATGCCATTTGCTGGGCTTTCAAACACAACAACAGAGACGTGGAGGTCAACGGCTTACAGTTGGCGCTTGATCTGATAAAGAATATCGAGGCAATGGGGTCAACTCCATTTTCCAATGCATTTTATGAAAATTTCTTCTTCTTGTTCATCAGTGAGACTTTCTACGTTTTAACAGACTCTGATCATAAATCTGGATTCTCCAAACAATCTTTGCTTCTAATGAGACTAATATCATTGGTACAAGAGAATAAAATAAGTGTTCCTCTATACCAAGCCGGAGAAGCTCCTGAAGGAACTACTAACCAACTCTACCTTGCCAACTACATGGCTGGGATGTTAAACAGTGCCTTCCCTCACTTGAGTCAGGAGCAGGTGACCAGCTTTATCAACGCTTTAGTAAAACAATACCAAGACCCTGCTAGGTTTTCTGCAACATTAAGGGACTTTTTGGTTCAGATTAAGGAATTTGGTGGCGACCCCACCGATTACTTGTTTGCAGAAGACAAGGAAAAGGCATTGGAGGAAAAGAGTAGAATGGAAAAGGAGAGAGCAGCCACAATTGGTGGTCTACTGAAACCATCCGAGATGGAGGATTGATCAGCGATACGAATGTAAGATTTAGATATATCCTTGGTTTGTAGCAGAAATCGTTTACCTGAACAGTTTCGAATCTCAAGTGAAGGTACAATTTACCTCTAATACAATGAACGCTGAGACAGCATGTTGATAATTATTTACACGAAGACTTTTGTGAAACTATACTTGACACGACAGTAACCTAAAATTTTGGAGCTTTCTTGATAGCGTCTTGCACTCTAACGTAACCTCCGTTTGGACCTGCTACCGAACCCTTGACGATAACAACGCCATTTTCATCATCAATTTCCAGAACTTGAGAGTTTTGGATAGTGACTTGTTGTGCACCCATGTGCCCAGGCATTTTCTTTCCTGGTAGAACTCGACCTGGAGTTTGATTTTGGCCATATGAACCACCTTTTCTATGAGACACGGAAACACCATGAGATGCTTTCAGGCCCTTGAAATTATAACGTTTCATAACACCAGCAAACCCCTTACCTTTGCTGATTGACCTAAGATCCACATACTGACCTGGTTGGAAAAATGAGGGCTTTATAAGCGTGCCCAGTGGTAGAAGGCCTGTCTTGTTCTTGACGCGAAACTCAGTGACTTTCTCTTTTGGATTCACAATTTTGGAGGCAAAATGCCCCAGCAATTGGCGAGACACCTTTTCAGGATGCTTGTTTCCGTAGCCGACTTGGCATGCGAAATATCCATTTTCCGAAAGAGTTCTGTGCATTATGACTTCGACGTTGTTCAACTCCAGGACCGTTGCAGCAACACGCTTACCAGTTGCGTCATCGAAGTACGGTATCATGCCTCTTTTGATACTCAGAGCTCCACACCTCTGTGGAAGTCTCTTTCTAGACTGTGCTTGTTCAGGGCAGTGGTTTATGACAGGTGCACGAAGTGGAATTGTGGAAACCACGGAGGGCGCGACTAGCGAGGCTCTTGAACTTGAAAACCGTACTGGCACTTTAAGGAGGCTGGTGATCGAGAAACTCATTGTGATCAACGTCCTGTCGACAGTTCACGATTTGATTCTCATTCACCTTCAAATGCTGAAGGCATCTTGGCTTCACATCCAAAATTTTTCGAGATCGAAAACGTACCAAATATATCGTCAACAATGATACCAAATTAAAGATGAGAGTAAAGTTGAAATATGTATATATACAGGAAGGAAGGAGAGCTTGGAGCTCGATTATGCGAATCATTTGATCTTCTTGTCCTTTAGAACAATCTTTTCACCGTTGACGTAGATACCTTTACCCTTGTAAGGCTCTGGAGGGTGGAACTTGCGCAAATTAGCAGCAAAAAGATACACTTGCTGCTTATCGCAGCCCTCAATAATCAACGAAGTTGGAGCGGGAGATTTCACAGTAATGCCCTCAGGCACATGGAGACCCTGCATGATAGAAGCACCCACCTTGACGTTTACAAACTTGCCGTCCTGCTCGAGCTGTGCCCTGTACCCAGTACCCACGAACTTTAAAACAGCCATGTGCCCTTCGTTCACACCAATAACGTGGTTGTTCAAGTGGCTCCGCACTGTGCCCCACAGCGACTTTTGCATCTTATCTTTTTCGTTCTGCACTGCTACTGTCAGCTTCCCACTTTCTGGGTCTGCGTTTACTGTAACGAATTCTGGCACCCGCATCGAGAGAGACCCGCGCGGCCCGCTTATGGAAAAAACCTGTGAGAGCTTGAGTGACTTGTTACCCTTTCTTATCACGTATGCTGGTTTCAATTCTTCAATTCCAAACTTGGTGTCTGGAGTAGTATACACAGGCAGGGACCCTATGTGTGAACGCATAGCATACGACTGACTAAACAGCCGTTTGAATGTTGTGCATTGTACAAGTTTCGAGCTGCTGCAACTGCTATTCATCCTGATCTCAGAGCTCGAGTGAGTAACTTCAACAACCCTACCATGATCATACTGGCTCAATTTGAAAGTCACGTACCAGATCTAAAATTTTCAAGAACGAACTACTGTCACCTATGACGAGAATATAGTAGCGTTATACGGTTCGCATACAACTTCCATTTTCGTAACTGAGTCCGCAATAGGAAACCGAGGGTAGACGAGTCCCAATGTGGAAAGTTACGTAAGCATGTTAATGTATTATTGAGGGTAAGGTAGTCATTATAACAGTTGTGTTCACACGCGGCGCGACAGCTTCGTAGCTATCCATCTGACGCTGGTTAAGAGGACAGATGTAGAGCTCGATGATCGAATTTGCATTATCGGTTAATACTGGCAAGTTTGGGCGGGTCTTGCGGTTTTTGACATTTGAAGTCCTAATGAAATTATTGGCTTAGACGAGTCTATATAGCATAGGCTAGTTGTAAATTGCTCTAGAAATCCTGAAACTCGTTCAACTGTGGTTTTGCAGTTTGTTTGCATATTTTAGGGACACAGACTCAAGGTCCAACTTATTGAGGCGAGTCTGAATCAATTGAGGCGAGTCCGAGTCTTTGATTTAAAAGTTGTTAATTTCAGTGGCTAGATCGTACACAATGTAAACGACTCTCCTTGGTTCTTTTAGTCCAAGAATAGAATCTTTTGCTTCGATCAAACCGCCGATATTTATACAAAATTCTAGGCCGAGACTCCGTGAAAGACAAGAACTCCTTCGATGATTTGATTCTTTGTTATCCGAGGGCATGATGTATGGCCTCATGTCCTGACTCTTGACCATGTATTAATCCACTTCGCATCTACCTCTTGCTTCACTGGTGTATAAAGACCAGTTACATATCACTTTGTACTGATATGTCATCACGCAAATCATGCTATCACACATCCATATATCGTCTAGATCTGAAAATGTAATTGCAGCTCACACCACTAGTACACTATTTCCAGTACAAAAACCAGTCATTTCATAAACTACATGCCATGGCAGTGACAAACCCACCTCTAGACATAATCTTATATCATTATAAAGTGACAGGGTCCCTCAGGATCATGACATACGAAGGGTTCTGAAAATTTTCGATCAATTTATACATGGGATTTGATGCTCATCTCATCGGATGGGCATCAACATCGTTAGTGAGCTACTTGAACTATAACACTTGGCAAGTAATCCGATAAGCAAGATGGTAAGGAAACTCAAACATCACGAGCAGAAGCTCCTTAAAAAAGTCGACTTTCTGGACTGGAAACAGGACCAGGGTCACAGGGACACACAGGTAATGCGCACATACCATATCCAAAATAGAGAGGACTATCACAAGTACAACAAGATATGTGGTGATGTGCGCCGCCTATCTCACAAGCTTTCACTTCTACCACCCACAGACCCCTTTCGGATAAAGCACGAACAATTACTGCTAGAAAAACTATACGCCATGGGCATTCTAGCAACGAAATCCAAGATTTCCGACTTGGAGAACAAAATTACCGTGAGCGCAATCTGCAGAAGGCGCCTGCCGGTAATTATGCATCGTGCTAAGATGGCGGAAACGATTGCTGATGCCGTCAAGTTTATAGAGCAAGGCCACGTGAGAGTCGGTCCCAACCTGATAACCGACCCCGCTTTCCTGGTTACTCGCAACATGGAAGACTACGTTACATGGGTAGACAGTTCCAAGATCAAGAAAACCATCCTTCGGTACAGAAACCAAATTGATGATTTCGACTTTGCATAGGAGCTGCGCTCAAACGCATTTAGGCATAAGGAAGTTATCTCTGCAGCGTGCACTGAAATTTAAATATGCTATGTACAAACTCACAAATAACATTGAACCAAGAACTAAAAAAAAAAAAACTCATGCCGTTTACCCAGTATTCCATCAAGATACATTGTAATTATCCGAAGACCCCAATTGCCGTCTCAGGTCATCCTGAGAGCCGTTGTGCGGTAGTATCCCACCTAGGCGCGGAGGCTGGACTGTGTCATGTTCATCAAGGATACCACTGACTCTTTGAAGTGCCATTTGGGTTTGATATTGCTGAATAGTGTGTTGAGATGTCATACTATTGTTCCTTGAGTTTGCAGCACTCATGTTTCTAAAGGAGCCTGCCGGCTTGAACAAAGTCGAATGAGATAGTTGTGCAGGGTCCGTCATTACAACGCTTTGCCGGAGGTGGTGAGGTAGGACTTTGCTTGGTCCCTTTGCTTGTTGATCATACGCCAACTCATTGTTGTCTACCAGGGAGGTTTGGCTGTAGAACAGCTCCGGGTGATCTAGCGGATTCAGGGTTGTGCCACTGTGAGTTCTAATGCCCCCAGGTGACATACTTTTGCCTGCTTTTTTGTTGTAAGAGGTGAGCGATGACGCACTGGTAGAGAATGGAATATTGGAAGGATTGGGTAATTCCTCAATGTGCTCTAAGGCTTGAGGATGATGATATTGTTGCAGCATGTACGCGTGACCTTGGCCATAGTAAGCCGCGTTTGGATCGTTATAATACTGCGGGGTATAACTGTTTGGCAACTCTTGCCCATAAGGAGCCTGCCTTCTGTTGATTACGCCCTGTGCAGTCTGCTGAGGCATTGTTGGCATCTCAGAGTAGATTGAAGAAGCAGCTCTAGTCCCTACAGTTTCTGGAGCAAGTTGTCCAGGAACATTGAGCCCCTCCGGTTGAGTTTCTGTCTGATGTCCTTCAGCATACTGTTGCTGTGCAGTGGCCTTTTCTATTTGTGACGAAGCGCCAACTGGGAGTGACTCAGGAACATAGCTTTCTTGGAAACCTGTGTTCTCTGCTTCTGCACCATTAGGCGAGGGTTTAACAGTCCTTACGGTTCCATTCCGATCAAGATAAACCTCGTAGATACTCTTCATCCTTTTGATATTTTCCTCCTCTTTGGAGTTTTCCAGCTCGTAGTCATCCTCTGCTCCACTTGGTCCATGGGGTACGACATCCGTATCAAATTTCGCATCTACGAAGTCGTTATTATTACTTTCAACATCGTCGGCATTTCCGTCTCCATTTCTGTAGCTATTTTCGGGATCGAGGCCAGCTGCATCGCTTACGTAGCCTTGTTCAACATTCACACGAGCACTTTTGATGGGGCTATCTTCAACCTCAGATGGAAACTCCTCGCTGTTGTAACTCTCAATTGTGGCTTCTTCTGCGGACCGTGGGTTTTCCTGCTTGACCTGCTCCTTTCTATTCATGTCCAAGTTCGTCATTGACTCACGGGAAGGTAGGTTACTACTAGTGAACGAGGCGATTCTCCCTTGTTGTGTGAAACCCTGTGGTTTTTGAAGTGCGCTTGTGGTGCGGGAAAGAGATAATTCACTAGCATTACGAGAGGCCAACCTGTATCCATCAAACTCATTATTCTGAACGGACCGTGCGAACGTTCTTAGATCATCTGTATCATCGCTGGCTGGCAGTTGAAAAGGGTCAAGAGGAAAATGCTGTCTGTGCGGTCCAGCTGCCGCATATCCGCCTGCGAATGGATCTCTCTGACTCTTGAGCTCATAATCATCAAAGTTGCTGCCTGAAGTGGGTTCACTCTGTTCTTTGGTGTCGAAGCGATACTGAGCCTGAGGTAGATACTCGCCGTCGCCATCAAAGTCAGGATCATTGTCCTCCATAGCCTCCTTTTTACTTCTTTTCCACACTTTCCAGAGAACAAAGCAAAGAATGAGCCCAACTACGGCAACAGGTACGACGACGGCCACTGCCACGGTAGTGGCATCCGTTGCGTCGGAGGGCTTCTTACATTCCGCCTTACTAGTACACTTGGTTGAACTCTCTTTCGACGACGTTTTGGACGACGACGCGGAGTCCGTGGAAGAATCAGCTCGAGGGTACAAACCAAAGCTCTTAGAGTGTACTGTCGTCATCGGTCTCTTTATTGTAATGGTGACAGCCCCCATAGTCGATAGTTTTCAGCGTAAAAGGACTGCTAGTCACTGTTAATTGGAACAAGCAGAATTCAGAATTGATTCATTTTTTAAACAGGTAATCTCATCGGGCCATTGCCGACGCGAAAAATTCTGCTTTAGGCAATCACCGTTATGGAGAAATCGGTTAGATACCTCATCAAAAACAAATGCTGCTTCCAATCTTGGCTAATCATGCAAGAGTTATAAATTTTTGGCACCTACTTCAAAAGGTTTGGTCCTGTCCGGACAATGCACAGGAAACTTCTTGACGTTCGCTCCTCGCTCCGACTCTGCCCTGAAAAAAGTCTATGTAGTTAGTTATTTCTCGAATAGTGGTATTCCTCGTACTAAAAGGTATTCTTATGAGGCGTCCCAACTAGCAGTGAGGGTTGTGAATTTGGGGTTGAAGGATCTTGGGATATCTCGCCAAAATCATATGACTCGTAAGCCCAGTGTGGTGAATTCATCGAGCAGCAGCAGTAATCCTGTTCTCATATGCGCGCGTCACTCTTTTTCAATGGCTCAAGCTTATTCCTGACGACTTGCTCTATATTTACCTCGCATGGCTTAATTGGGTCTTTCTTGAAGCTGTTCTTGACTCGCGTCTCGCCGATCACTTCCAGATTTTTGATGAACGACAGCTTTATGATTTTGAACTGATGAGACTGGTGAGGCTTCTTAGATTCCAGAAGGGTTATAGTGCTATTGGAGGAGTTGTACGAGTATATTCTTCCGACAGTCACGTCATCAAGCACGTTTGTGATCTTGACTTTAAAACCCAGCGCTTGCTCCAAGCTGTAACTCATCTGAACCTTACCTATTTTGGCCTATAGAATGTTCGCTCTATGGGCTTTGTGACACTTGATGGTCTTGTAATGAATGGTCTTAGCAATGTATGCTTTCATTTTGTAGTCTGTTTCGTATGAAACGCCGATTATTATGGGCGGCTAGAAAGGTCAATGAAGTAGTACTCTGAAGATTGAATCGAGTAGTAATCAAGCTAGCGTTATGCTATGTAGTATAATAGCGGAGATGGTTATGTTCCCAGTGTAAGTATATGTGGATATTGTGGGTTAAAGTAGATTCGCAGCTGAGAGTATAATTGCCTTGAATAATTTAGAGAAATTGGTATTCGATAGTCTTGATAGTTGTATATGGTACCTTTACTGATGAATCTCCAGATGTGTAATACATATTACAAGTTCATAAAGGTACAGTTAGTGCCATGCATAAATAGGATTTTCTGAGTTATCGATACAATATGCCTGCCATTGACGAACAGTAGATTTACTTCAAAGCGAAAGTTAATAGAGCGATTGTCCAGAAGGCGAGTTTAAGTCAGAACTTCAGAGGAGAGCGCTTCAGCTTGAACAATTCGCAGGCAATACACGTAAAACACATTGATTTACAGAATAACGCTGTAAAATTTATTACGATTGTGAAGCGATTGTTAGATATCAAGATACTGGTCAAAAATAGAGTTGAGCTCTGAAGGTAGGTTCAAGAAGTGATTCTCTTTAAAATATTGTGGCCCAGAAAGTGTAATTTACCAAGAGTAGCCAAAGGTGGATCCATGTGTACAAAATACCACTTCCAAGAGGCCATAGACGAGGTTCAATGCAACCCTCGTCCTGCAGAGAGGAATTACTGCTTCGTAAACTCTTTCGCAGTAAGAACAAACAGGCATACCATCGTAGCTACAGATACCGTAAAGCGTTGGCACATAACCGCAACACAAAATGTATCAAATTACGCCCTTTTATGTCGCTAGAATTGAGGAATAAGCGGTTTGGGGACCCACCATAGCTTCCTATGACGAAACACGGCGCTACTCACAAGAGATACGACGCTAGTATGCTCATCTTGCCCAAGTAAACACTGTGCAGTTACCTCAAAGCGTCCGAGACACAGCGCTACTCAAAAGAGATACACTAATACGTTCATCTTGCACAAGTACACGATGTGCAGATACGTCAACGGCCCTCCTCCGTACGTGCTGCCATCTTACCATGCCCACATGGTGGAAGAGACACACTACTGTGAGAAAAGGCTATATATGTAGAATAGGGGGAGATCCACTCAGTTTCATCGAGCTTTACACACAAAGGCATAGCAGCGAATCTAACAAAAATGGGAAAAGTTCCAAAAAGTAAGCAGCACTGTAAAACTTGCCCCCGGAAAAGACAACACCCGGATGGTTCTGGTAAAAGGCAAGAACCATGTTCGTTATGAGTTAGCAGCCCAAAATTGAGCTCGCTAGTCTGATGTTGATCTCACCGTTTTGGGAGCAAGACAGGCTTGAGTTTTTACAAGATTAAATAGTTCTTGAAGAAAACGAAACGAACTGATGTTTATATACTTTTTTCAAAAAAAATGCCGGGTAATACAGATACTGGAAATCTGAATGAAGCCGATGAGATGATGGGGAAGGAAGGTTCCACGGATTACAGAGAACCCTGATTTCAACTTGGGCTACTTTGTATTTACCCAACTTCCTTCAACAGTAAATGGCTTCCAAGAGGACCGTCCAGAGTATACTAGGACAGCTTAAACAAACTGGAAATGTTGTAGGTTCACACCCTGCTATTCCTACGCTTAAGGCAGACGTACCGTCTGAACAGGGACAGCAGGTAAAGCCTAGGGTTTTGGAGGTTAGGTCTTACAACCCTCTATTGACAAAAGTGGATTTTCTTCAATTACTACCGCAGACTAGGTTTTCTACAACAAAGGTGAGTGAATCCACAATTGATTTCGAAGTGCTAAAGGTGCGAGATTCGAGGTATTTCCAGTTCAAGGACAAATACAGACTCATATTCCCTAATTACAAAACTCTAAATGCATACTCCAAGTACATATCCTACAGCCGTCTGGATGGCGCTAAGCCTGATTTCGCACCGTCAAGGTCGCAGCGCGCAGAGGTCAGTTACGGACTGTACGCCCGCAACCTTTCTGCAGCATACAAGTCTAGCGAAGACTTTTTCCAAACAGTTCGACTGAAAGATGAATCTACTTTACCGAAAATGAGTATTGAAAATATACGGAGCGTAGTGGGGCCACTGCAGAAGAAGTCCCTGTTGGTTTGGAACTTTCCTTCTGATCTTCGACCTTACCACATCATGGACAGGTTTTGGTTCTATGATATAAAGCATTGCTTCAAACTGTATTGGGACCCCTCAACAGGTAGAAATTTAACGTACATGGCGTTCAATAGCTCCGCAGACTGTACAAGATTCCGCCGAAACTTCCATGGCATTTACTACAATGAGAATGATGAATGCAAGCTGCTAGTTGAGTCACTGGCTTGAATAGGTTGCTCCTTCGTCTACGAAGGTGGGAAAGATATTTATAGTCTTCTCCAGCTCTCCCGAATTATTTCCCAGCTTTTTTTGTTTTGAGGTGGTGCAGATGTTTGCAATGTCTCGCTGACACTATAAACCTTGAACTCTTTTTCTAGAATAGCGTATTTTTCCCAAATACCGCTGTTTTTCCACACAAGAACTAAAGAATCTTCATCACCGTCACGGCACCAACCCAGTTTGCATCTGTCATTGTAGAATTCTTTATCGTTCGCCGAGTCTTTCCCCTTCAGAGCTGAGTGTAAATGTATACATGACATAGACCAGGTAGATTCGAGATACTTGGGTTTCCAAAAGAATGGCACGTCCTTCAGGACATGCGTTTTGTTTTTCATATCTCCGTCTTCGTTAGTTATCTGAAATATGTGCAGGGTTTGTTTATCGCTTACCAATGCCAAACGATTACTTCGGGGGCTCCATGCCATCTCGTAGATGTCAGCACGGTCTAGCCCTCTTCTAAACTCGGCCACAAGCGACCCGCTCTGCGTGCCAAAAATGCGAACAATGGTTCCTTGCGTTGAACAAGTGGCAATCATGGCCCCGTTGGGGCTCAACTTTATAAGGCGCAAGGGTGACTTGTGAGCTTTTATGATAGAGGTTGGTAACTGAGCTGCTGATGCTTCTTCTAGCTCGCTCGATTGTAGGTGTGAAAGATCCGCCACTTGGACTTGGCCCGGATGTTTTGCAGAGGGAAACGCCAGAATACCCTTTGTCACAGTTTGCGGACCATTTGATGATGAAGCTGGTGCTTGCGTGGATGATGAACGCCGCGCTACTCGCTGGCAGACGACGAAATCCGCTGCCGCGCTCGCGCAAGTTTCAAGGGGCGAGACCAGTCTCTTTCGGCTCGCACCAAACTGGTAAATCTCAATTGAGCCCTCCAGAACTACCACAATATGTACGCGCGATAGAAACACTCCTTTCACGGCTGTCATGAAACTCAGCACAATAGATTCTCGCTGTTGTAAATCATCCCAAATAATCAGTTTATTGGGAGGGTACCTTGGCCTTTTACCCCCACCTACAAGCGCCATATAATTTGTCCGATACAGCATTTGCGCATTCGCAATACCACTGGCATTCGTATTACTGAATTGTTTTGAAAGCTTGCACTCGAGAGGATCCATATTAAACACCATGAATCCATCCTGAGTAGAGCAGCTAAAACATGTGTAGTCCTGATTAAAGTTGACACTCAGGAAGCGACCGTTGTTTGCAGAATCTGCTTCTACGATCGATTGCCGAGTATCCATTACTCCCGTGCGTATTTGGCGGGGGTGTGTAAAGCTCCCTTTGCGTGCTCGTACGCATCGCGATGCTTTATTTACCATATACCCAGTAACACGTGATCTATATCCTATTCGGTCGTCTCCGGGTTGCTGAAAGATCTTGAGATCGGCCATATTTGTAAATTGTTGATCTAAATGACTGCAAAGCGCTATTACTTTGCGTCTGTTTTAAATTTAAGCCATGAGACGTGTCAAGATATTTAATTGTTAGATTGCCAGTACCTTTAGTAGGACGAGCCTAATACTTAGCCAGTTATTTCGACGGTTGAATATTGTCGTTTGTTGATTGATATCAGTCTAAAAAAAAAAGCCACGAGAATAAATTAGTGAGATATAACTGAAAGAAGTAATCCTGCAACAGCAATGCAACGTAATTCAGGTATTGGGAGGGTTCTGCTTGCATCTTCTAGTTTAATGCCGACTTATTTTATATGAGAACAACAGTAAAAACCATTATTTGAACAGTAGGGGCTTTTCATTTCGACGGTCTTCTTATCATGGGGAAGCTAGCAAGGAAGATCAAAGGTTAAGAAGCCGATTTTCCGTACCAGATTATTACACCCATACTTTGTAGTGTGATTGCAACTATGAGATTTCTTAGAGTTCTCTGTAGTTGTTATTGTAATGACTTTACCGCGGAGGATATAAGGATGATACCATTTTCGGAGAGAGTCTATGCCTATTGATCCTCTATTAACAACCCTCATCCATCACCTTGTTGTGGCTCGGCACAACGTCTTCTGGCTCACTTCTTGTTGAATCTAGACCATCACCTATTGATCTGCGACAGTACAATTATCACAACGACACACTGGTACAAAGTGATCTGAGAATAGTGTTCACTAGTGGAATGTTAGTTAGAAGGGAGTCTAAGGAATAAGCAGAGCTATAGTCTAAGGTCTACAGACTCCCTATTAAATGAAGGTGCCTCACTTAATGGATGTACGTCTTCTATTGAAACCAAGACTGAGTTTCGACTTCTAAAAATGTCTAAATATCGATCTAGTCCAAGAGTTTAATCTTGGACTAGAAAAGCTTCACCGAAGTGTCTACAGCCATCATCCGCGAATCAAACAGACTACTCTACTATGCAAAGCCTAGCCACTGAAACTTAAAAGATTCCATCGGAAGACCCAGACTCGCCTCGATAAATGACATGTGTAACATTGAAGGGTATCAAGAAGAAGGGTTATTTTCAGTTCTTGACCTCCTTGGTTTTCTGGATTCTAGTCCGTGTCCAAAAAGCTATCCCTTAATTCTTATTTATACCGATACAAAATTCACATGTCCTTCATCCCATCAAAAATTGAATCAAAGCCAAGTCTCATCGAACTCAAGCCAAAGAGTTTTATTGAAAGGCAACAAGTTTGACCAGCGTCCGATAATCATCAGTATGTTTCCATACCCAAGACTCACGAGCATGAAAGGTATTATTCTCTTTCATTTCATGTTCAAATGTACGACAAATAAGCCGCTGGACTAAAGTTTGAAGCATACTGGAAACGAAAACGGTTTCAAAAGCATGATTTTATTCAATGGGCCCATCACTAGACAGATGCAACCAATCCAAAAGGATTGACTCTATCTCTAGGCTCAAGTAAAATTATCTGAAACCTCTCTTATTCATTGCCAAGTATGAAATTTTCGACGTCGTACAATATCTCAATACTAATTCACAACTCGTACACGTATTTTTCTCAGGTGCCACATCGTCTGTTCCACTTGGCTAATATGAGGCAACTTCTCTGGAAAGGTAATGAAACTACAATGTGAGTTGAGGAATGTATTACTTGCCCAACCAAAGTTATCCAAGTCATAAATCTACTGCTCAGTTTATTTCGTGCAATTTAAAGATACTCCGCATTCGGATACTACACGTGAGATCCCGGTCCCCTCGATACCGCATAAAAAGCGGCCCTGCGCGATTTGCATCAACTGGTTGACCTTCCTCTAGCTTACACCATTAGAATGCTCGAACTAGATCGTAAAGTAATTGAGAGACTCCAGAAGAGCTCCTTGGAGGAAGTGAAAGCCCTGGAAAAAGACTGCATCATTTCCAAGTTTGACTACAGTGTAGCTTTTAACCTGGGGTGTAAAGTTAGACAATGGGCAATTGAGCTTTTTCCAACAAAACCTATAGTGATAGATATCTCACTTCCCAGTGGCCAATGTCTCTTCCATTCAACTTCCAACAGCGGTACTGCACTCGACAACGATATCTGGGTAAGTCGCAAGAGAAAAACTGCACTCAGATTCGGGTGCTCCAGTTATTTCATGGGTCACAAGCTTCGTGCTAAAAAGCTTACAAAAATGGAGGATGCGTTTTATATAAACTCTGAGGAGTATGCGGTTCATGGGGGCGCCGTTCCCATCTTTCTCGAAGGCCTGGATTCAATCGTTGCAGTTCTTACAGTAAGTGGGCTTGCTCAAGAAGAAGATCATGTATTCGCACTCACCTGTATCAAGGAATTTGCCCAGAGACTTGTCCAAAGGGATCTGGATTTAGACTAAAAAATCCCTATATGTCATACCTATAACCTATACATTCCTCTTTCCAGCTAGAAATTGCGGGAGTAGCCCGTTTACTCTCCACTTCCACCTAAGTTTTCTTTTAGCTTCTATGAACCACATCATTGTTTTTGAATCCACTGTTTGGTTATGATAACTCAAATCAGCCTCTGGATTATGTTGTAATTGCAAATGCAACCTGTTGATTAGGTGGGAAGAAAATTGACTAGTTTTCAGCCGCTTCTTCGCCACCGGAACAATTTGCTCTGTTTCATCAAGGAGATCCTCGCTCTCTAAACTGACATCTCGAGAGTCGTTAATAGTATCCGTAGATGTCTCGAATTCGTAATCTTCTAGTATTTTGGCAGTTTCCTCATACTTCAAAGTGCAGTTAGAGCACACGACCTCGCGAAAATGACGTCCCTCCAAGAGAGTACTTATTTCATACAGCGGTTTTTCGCAGATCACGCACCCTTTAATTCGCTGTTCTATCTTGAAAGAATGTAAATACTGGTCCTTGACGCTGTCTACCGTAGGCTTAATGACATCGCTTAAAAGCTGTTCAACGTCTGCAGATACGGTTGCTCCTGTGCTTGTTGTATGCTGATCGAAGTCCAAGCCCGAGCTTTCCAAGTTTTCATCGATTAAATCCATATTCCCAAAAGAGTCCTCGTCATTAATATGCGGAGTGAGTGTTAATGAAGATGCAGTGGAGGCGCTTCTCTTGGATTTGAGTTTTATGGGTAGCCTTGATGACTTGTTCTTGCTGATCTTGCTTTTGAGGTCAGATACGGAAACCTTGCTTCTTGCAAAATGGAGCCCGCTAGAACTTTGGGGTATATAGTCCTCTACTAGCACCACGGGGTATCTAGATGACTGTTCCTGAAGAGCTCGATGCTTTGGTGCGATGCTGATGCGTCTGTTGTCTGTGTGAACGCGGATTTGGAATTCGTTTACATGGCTCTCGTGCAACTCGGAATGGTCATGTACAGGTGGAGGGATGGGTAAACTGGTCATTATTTGATCATCTAGTAGGTCGAGTTTTGTAGCCGATTCTGCGAGGTTTGAAGGGAGCCTTGGTTTCGCACCGCTAAGCCTATTCCTGGCAACTCGCCGTTTGCGTAATAGCTTGCGCGCTGGATCCTCTACAATATTTCTTCCACCCTTGAACGGCGTGCTATTGCAGTTAAACTGAAATTCTTTATGCTCTGTCTGCCATCTTACCGGCGTACCTCCAGTCGTAGGACCATATGATGCATCCGAATGGCTTTTGTTCATAAACAGGATAGAACTATGCGTATCTTGCGAGAGAGAAGACGATGGTCTGCCATCTTCATCCATCATCCACGCCGGGACCTACGACCTTCTTGAAAGTAATCCTCTACAGTCCATTGCTAATTAAATCTCCGGCTAATTTGGGGAGGATGATCCAATGTTATCGTTTTCCATAAACGGATTTTCCCAACTCAAAACACACGAACAATAAAGAAAGCCGCATTCAACACCAGATTTTGCCTATACGGCAGTCGCGGCACAATATCCGGGGCGCGTATGTACTCGTGGAGAATCCAGCCTCGCTACCGAATTTCTTGGCCGTTTTGACGCCTCTGTCTTGACCAGAATTTGTCTCTCTGATGAAGAGCTGTAGCGATTTTGAACTTAAAATAGATGGCCATTGTTTTAACATTCATTCTGCTCCTGTCAGAAGCAGACCTCTCAAAGCTATCTGTTTCGAGTAGACGTATTGCTTGAGTTCCTGACCCTTGGAGACCTTAACATTTCTCTGAAAATGCAGGCAGTGCATTCCCGGCTTACAATTTTTACCTATATTCTTCTTCGAACAGATTGAAAAAGCTGTCAGAAGTGTCCCCGACCGTTTCTTAAGAGAACAACTGATCATTTTCGATTGGCGTGCAGCACATAGCATAGAACTTTTCAAGCCTCACATAAAAGATGGCAAGAATATCATATCATGGCTTCAGAACTACTCGTAATTCAAAGCCTTCTTTTCCACCGCCTCTGGAGTTTTGATTTCTAATAAAATTTTATCTCTTCCGATGATGTATGATGGCTTATACAATAGTGGCGGCAATTTTAGATTCGCTAAAAACAAGCCTTCAAAAGGAACCTAAGACACCAATTGTAACGCAAATTCATCAGGGAGCCGATACTAATCCAAAAACAAACTAGCAAGGCTAATTGAGATATGCTCTACTGTCGTCAATCAAATTAAAGGAAGGGAGGCTAAGTTATCCAGTTTTAGCAAACAAGGATCAGTTCGTATACAATGCCATCAACACTTTATTTCACTAGGCGCAGTAACAGCAGGTTCGAGTCTTGTATATAAACGGCGAATTCCAGACACGCATCATTGTTTCGATAGCATCCACAGCATCAAATGTCCGCAGCAGAATACTACAAAGGAACTTCACAACCTCAGCAACAAGTATGTTTTTAACGAAAGTACAGTTAGTGACTACGTGTATCGAATACTAACAGATTATCGTAATATAGTACACCAGCCCCTCTGGCCCTCCACCTGGCCACCAGCAGGATTCTAGAGGCATTTTACCAAATTTCCAAAACAAGCCGCAGCAAGCTTACTATGGAGCACAACAGCAGCAGTATTACGCAAACCAACCTCCCCAGTACAACCAACAACAGCATTTTCAGCAACCTGGATACTACAATCAACAACAACCCATTTACGTGCAGCAGCAGCGTCCTACAAACAATAACAGTGACTGTCTAACGGCCTGTTTAGCAGGTATGTGCTTGTGCTGTACCTTAGACATGTTGTTCTAAGCTAATGAGTGGTTACCTAGCTTAACCATGCCTGGACCCGATTGGCGCCTAGCTCTTATTTTGTAGGCTGGTAAACGAGCTTTGTGATAATCCTAATAAAAAATGCGTACCTTGAAAACTTTCTTTAACTAATATAAGCGCTTAATAGTGTCCATTAAAACCTTTCAACCTCCTCGTCAATTGTGTCGATAAGTCTTTGACGTTCACCCTCGCTACTATCCTCTTTGAAATATCTTGGTAGGTACTTGGGTGGGATCTCAATTGCACCATTGAAAAGCAAAGTGCCTAACACTAATAACACAAAACCGCACAACTGCATAAACTTGAAGCTTTCCCAGCCTAGTATCAAAGAAACGCACCAGACCAGAAGCGTCCTGCAGGTGTCAACTGTGCTCCTGGAGGTTGCGCTGACGTGCTTTGTTATTGAGACACCCGTAAAGTTGAAAAGCGCAATTGATATCATGATGATTATCGAAGATATCAATACTGCGGAATGCTCATACATGTCCATGAAAGCTTGTTTCATGTTAAAGCTGGAATTTTTGTTCCTGTTTCCGCCAGCTACATTTCCTACCAGAAGAAAGGCAAGCGTTATCGAAGTGCCAAAAAAGCCTTCAAAGCCAACTAACCCGACGGGGTTTATTTCCCATCGTGACAAAATATGCTCCTCGACAATGAACTGAGTGGCCATGAAGAACAGGGCAACCAAAATAAGGGATATCCCGAAAACAGAAGATGTAGAAATTACTTCCTCAGATAGCACTTCGTCTTCTTGGCCACTGTAACCTACCACTGCCACGCCTGCCACGATAATGGCAAGCGAGGCCCATTCAAAGCGGGTCACTCTCCGATGCAGGAAAACAACGCTAAATAGAGCAACAAAAAACACGATTGCGCCTCTCGTCATTTGATAGATAGACACCGGAATCATGACAAGAGCCCAGTTCATCAACGTCGTAGCTATGATGTCGCAAACCGCTGGCAGAGCCAGGAGGAGATAGCCTTGGAGGCTAATCGCAGGTTTACCTCTAAAACCTTGTTCTAGGGGTAGCTTGCTTCTTTGCTGCCCCCGCAAGAATGCAAGCATTGCCATCTCACCGATGAACATCTGAAGCGTTTGTAAAACGGGTTGATTGAAATATATGGGATTATCTCCATCACAATCTCGCACACATTGATTATCCTGATACTTGGTAGCTAGAGAATTCACACAGCCAAATACGATGACCCCTACACAGATGGAAGCAATGTAGAGTCGACTCATGGTGTTTGAGATATTGCAAATACCGCAGGCGCTGCAAATACTGCAAATACTGTACTTCTCTTGAGTTCAGCATATCTGTAACCTTCATCCGTGCGGCAACATTTATATTCCATATCTTTTATCTTTGTTAACGAAAAACCTTTAAAATAACCGCCGAAATAAGGACCAATTCCCAATCCCTTGGCGCGACTTGTAAGCCAAGATCAAGCTTTACTTCAAACTTCTCCTCGACTAAAGTTGATATTTTCTTAGAAATACACCTCACGCATCTTCCCTCTGTTTCTTAGTTGATTATTACAGTCCTTAGCAGGACACTTTTTAGGCCCGTAGTTATCTGGATGAGAAGCGCCTTTCAGATCTTTGAGCTTCTGCTTGGACGCTCTGTTGAAGGAGCGTGCGTTATCTATGCGTGCGAAACAGCGTCCGCAGAATGAGTGGCCACAAGCCGCGACGTAGGTTCGTCGCGATAAGTCTCGGTCTACAAGCGATGGCTTGGAAAGAGCTTGATAAGGACAATGGAATTCATATTTGGCTTTTAGAGCTTCGAAGGAGACTCCGCGGTCTTGGGTGGAAAGACCTTGAAATTCGTCAGGGATACCAACGCCAAGCTCAACGCCACAGAGAGAACAGGATGGTAGATCCATGTAAAAAGCAGCGGCCTGGTCGTCTGTGACAGTAAGCTCTTCTTCCTTTCCATTCTTTTTGATAGTGATGTTCATTTTGGGTGTTGTGTCAAATGAGGAGCTGTAGCCCTCAGGTAATTTCACGGCTTTCTCCAGATAACCAAGCTGTTTAGATTTTGTATCTTCCATGTACTTGCGTTTTCTGGCTTCATATTCTTGTTCTTCGCGTTCTTGGATCATCTGAATAATGTTTTGAGTTTGTTGCTCTTCGTCGACTTCACCGTAACCCATAATACCGCCATGAGTGCGAGCGTCATAGCCCATATGCATGCGTCCCAAAACTGGGTTAAAAGTTTGGGCCATGATTCCAACCAAAGAAGGTGAGTATGGTAAATTCTGTGCCGAAGGGTCCTGCCCTGCCATTCTTGAATCCAATCTCGATCTTTCCCCTGGACGCCGTATCCGTTGGTTCGATCTAGATCTCAAAAGGTTGGCTCTGTACTCGGAAAATAAGCTCGTCAGGTCGTCTTGTCTTTGATGGTAATTTTGCCAGTCTATGGATTGCAGAATGGATCTGAACTCGTGGACGGACTGCGCATGGTCAAAAGCACTCCGCACATTAGGAGGCAGTCTGTTAATTTGAGCTTCTAAAGCAGAAAGTTCGGGGCTTTGGATCATACCAAAACCTCTCACTGGTTGCCTTCGGGATGGTTGTGGCCTTCTTTGCATTAGTAGAGCATTGCGTTGCCGTCTAGCCATTACTGTCGAGGGTAGCTGGTAGGTATTTCCTTCCACAGATTCTTCTTGTTCATCATCACTGGGTTGCATGAACAAGTTAGAGGCTGTTCTTGCTGTCCGCCGCGCCAGTCTTCTCCTCGCACCCGCCGAGTCAAACTGCCGCGGTGCTTGCGCCTGAAAAGACCTCCTTACAGGCTGGTCAAGTGGGCTACCATTAATTCTAAGATATTCGCCACCAGGCAAGTTGAGCACAAAACTCGGACTACTGGTACGTTCCTCCAAAATCACAAGGTCTTCTTCACTTGATGCCGCCTGTGGCCTTCGTTGCCCTAAGCTCCCTTCCCCTGAGCGATCCAAATCCACATACTCAGTCTCAGGGTAGCTGGTTTGTCTCTCGCTGAGTATAGATTCGCCAACAACCTGTAACTCGTCATCATCATCATCTGTGTTGCAAAGGGTCTCGACATTCTCGTTTCGCAGTGACGGATCACTTTCTGAGGTTCTAGGTACTTCCAGAGTATCTGGTACTCCATCCTGGTGTGATAGCATTTGCTGGTTGTCTTCCACGCCACTTTCAATCTCTATTATATCAGCTTGTCCACTCTCGGTGCTGTTTGCGTCTGTTGGAGGCTCAAAAGGCCTCATTACAACTTAAAATTATGGTTAAAAAAGCTTGGGATATGCTATTCGTCCTCTAGTACTCTATGCTACCCCAGTAACGCCGTACCAGCCAGCGTTGGAAGTATCTGCTAGGGCTAATGATAAGTTGGTAGAGATGTGAAAGATCCCAGCAAGAACAAGTTCGTAAAGGTTGATGGGCTTCTTGAAGAATAAGATGATGAAACGCAAAGCAAGAGAAGCACAGAAGATCATTGTCAGTGAGCTTGGGTGATTGGTACTGTCAAGTTTTCAGAAAATAGTTACACGGACCTCTAGCTATCTATTTTTTTATGTAACATCTGGTGTAAGTGTATTTTGTCTTTTGTTTGATTCACTAATTTACAAGCATGGTGTGTTGAATGAAATTCGATGCAACTCACAAACCGCTTCTCATGTATCTACCGATAACGATACAATGGTCTCTCTCGTAAGGTTCCAAAGTCAGCTGTTCCAAAGGCTTGATACGCTCCTCACGCAATTTCTGCACTTCTCTTGCGAACACGGTCTCGGCGTCGACAGTGGAGTCGATACAGTTGGCCTTAATGGAGATGACGACACCACCTTGGTCCTTTAGGAACATGTGGGAGTTGAGGGCAATGATACGGGCTTGGTCAGGTTGAGCAACATCGGCAAACACGGCGTCGACCATACCAATCAACATTCTGTATTTCTGAGGATGTCTAGCATCCTCGATGATAGGAATGACGTTAGGTCTCTTCTTGGCCATGGAGATCAATTCTCTACCAGGTCTGTGGGAGAACTCGACGGCGTAGACTAGACCCTCTGGGCCGACAACGTCGGCAACGTGGGAAACCGAGGTACCGGAAGCAGCACCTAGATACAAAACCTTCTTACCAGGAGCAATGAAGAGCTCGTCTAGACCACCCATGATACCAGCAGCCAATTTGGATCTGAAAGGGTTCCACACACGGTACTCGACCTTGGTTGGTGGGACACCGTCCTCCTTGGAAGGCTCCTCCACAGAGACTCTCTTCTCACCGTACACAGAGTCACCTGGAGAGATGTTCTTGGTAACCAGCAAATCTTCTTTGCCTCTGGCAATGAAAACACCGGCGTGCTTGTGAGGCTCAATGACAACCTTGGCACCACCACGGGCACCGCCACGGGCACCACCTCTAGCACCACCACGGGCACCACCACGAGGGCCACCACGACCACCACCGAAACCGCCACGGGCACCACCACGAGCACCACCACGGCCACCACGGCCACCGCCGAAGCCACCTCTAGATCCGCCGCCGAAGCCACCACGGCTACCACCTCTTGGACCACCTCTGCCACCTCTAGAGCCTGCTAAAAAGTTAATAAATCGTCCCAAAACAAAGTCAGAAGCAAACGAAAAAGATCAACAGCCCTGATGGGGACTCCCTCGCACCTCAAGCTGCCTATATTGCAGCTTGTGTTCCGCACAATCATATCTCAAATCTATCTCATCTCTTTTCTGCTTCTTTTCCACTTCTTCATTGAATTCATCAAAAAACATACCTCCACGGCCACCTCTGCTACCTGGGGTAAACGCCATTATATTGATTCCTTTGATAAAAGTACACTAGCGATGCTCAGTCAAGTGCTTTCTTGAAAGATGTGTATCCACGCAAGAGTTAAAATTTGTATTCCAGAAGAGATGTTCTTGAGATGAGCATCGTCAAAGTAAAATTTTCACGAAGCCTGTGAGAAAAAAAGAAAGATGCCGGCGAGAAAAAAAAAAAAAAAAATTTTGAAGAATCAGAAAAATTTCGTGCGATGTGATAGAACTCTGTGATCGTCATGTACGTTTCCCGTTCTTTGTGATTTGTTGGTTTGCTTATGTCATCGGAAGCCTGGGGATTAGCCGCGGAGGTTTTGCGGTCTTGTGGAGGAAGGTCCTTGGTGAGCGAAGGTATGAGTGGGTTGCGATGAGGAGGACATCAGTGGGAAGATACGGTAGTGGAGTGCCAGAAGTATGGAGTGCCAGAAGTATGGAGTGCCAGAAGTATGGATTCTCAATACTCTGCGGCGTAGAGAAGCTTCTGAAGCAGCTGCGTCAAAACACTGATCTGTGTTGCTCGTTTATCTTGGTGGATTCAATAACTAGTCTTTTGCAGTAGCGCCGAGTATGTTAACTTTCCCGTGGTCCCCGTATTTATAGGCATTGAAGCGCGGCAAACCGCCCATATTCATCGCCACTTCATACCGCACTTATTGAGGTACTTGCGTTTTAAAGCGCATTCACGTCTCACGCCGCAACGTAGATCTCACACAGTTTTACGCGTAAATAACGCTCATCGGGAGATATTAGTGAAGATGATTCAAACGCGTTACAAATGCGAGGCCAGCCTATCCGTCGTAGTACAAGTCATTCGATAAAACGTAAAATGCTAACATTCTTTGCCCAACAACATTTTCGCTATTGCATACAACTTAATTTCTCAAAGGGAGTAATTCAGACTATTTTATCCCCCTAGTGCCATTGTATTAACCGAATGGACAGAAAAAACATCTAGACAACTCCTAAGAGCCCTCAGGACTCTCTCAAATCGTATCGAGACATTAGCACGATTCTCAGGAGCTCGACAGGCTATGGTAAATCGTCTTTTGTAAGTCATCCCCTCATAGAGATTCTCTTGAAGAAAATCCCTAAAAACTTCCAGATAAAATACCATCTAATAAAATAATTCAGTTGTAATAGTACATCACAAATTTCACGACTTTATCAACATATTGTAGAGCTCTTTTGATAAGTCTCTTTCCTTATATATTAAATATTGCCCTTCTGTCTTTCTCAATGTTCAGTAATTATAAAAAATACGCAACGGAGAGCAGACCCTTTCCTCCAAAAACTACTTCTCAGCCATAATGACAGTCCTTGTCAAATCCCGGTCCAAGTCTTTGAAGGACACAACATTGCCAGCAGATGTTAAGAGCGTCGCTGATGCTTTGAAGGCTATCTCAAGCCAGAACAAGAACATCAACACCAATAGAATAAGACTGACGGTTTTGAAGGAAAACAAACAAATTGCAATCACTTCAGACCATTTCTTCGATGAGACTACAAAGGACCAGCTATTTGCCAAGGATATCGGGCCTCAGATCTCTTGGAGGTTCGTTTTCTGTGCCGAATACCTCGGTCCCATCATCATCCACTCTTTCGTGTACTGGCTCTCTACTCTGCCTAGTTTGGCCAAGTACCACTGTCAATCGCGTGGCTACAATCCATTTGTCAACAAGGTGGCGTACACTCTGGTTATGATCCATTACATCAAGAGAGAGCTGGAGTCGTTGTTCCTGCACAAGTTTTCGCAGGCCACAATGCCGTTCTTTAACCTGTTCAAGAACTCTTTCCACTATTGGATTCTGAATGGAGCTATTTCTTTGGGCTACTTCGGCTATGGATTTCTGCTAAAAGATGCAGATGTTTTTAGAGTTTACTCCACTCTCAAGATTGACAACTTCATGCTGTTGATTGGAGGCTTCTTCGTTTCCGAGTTGTGGAACTTCTACGTGCACTACCAGCTTCGTGCTTGGGGTGACAGTCAAAAGGCTAAAGGTATCACTCAGAGGGTTCCACTTGAAGATGGTATTTTCAAGCTGTTGGTAGCACCCAATTACACCTTTGAGGTTTTTGCCTGGACATTTTTTGCCTTGATCTTTAAGCTCAATGCTTTTGCCATCTTCTTCTTACTCGTTTCTGGTACTCAAATGTACCTCTGGGCTGGTAAGAAGAACAAGCGTTACGGCACAAAGAGGGCCTTTTTGATTCCATTTGTCTTTTAAGCCACTCATGGTGAACAGGGCCGCCAGTTAGATGCAAGTTATTTTTTCGTTACTACAGCTATGCTAGATTAAATATGAGTTAGTCTTCGATGACTAGAACATCGTCTTCATCGTTTTCTTCCGTGCAGTCTGAGTCTATTAGTTCGTTGAAAAACGTAGAAGACAGAAGCTCGTCAGCAGTACTTCTCTTACGTGGATTGAGGTTAAAGCATTGGTTTAGTACTTCGAAACACCAGTAATGGTCGCTCCAAACCTCGTCATGGTACTTTTTCAGCTCATAGTTTAAAACGTCGTCAATCTCGTCGTGTCGCGTAGATGGAGAGATGTTTTTGCCCAGAGATTTGTTTGCCAGATACTCGTAAGTTTCGAATGCGACCGAATAGCTGGGAAACGTGCCGGCTTCAACCTCTGCTTGCAAAAGCTTTTGGATGTACTCTCCAAGCCCGCCTTTGTATCCTTCTTCGTTGATTCCGTCCAGCCCGCTGATGTCGAAGCCCAAACCATGCAGAGCAGCACATTTTTTCATTTTACGGGTCCCAAATACACAACAAAGCTCCAGGAGTGAGTCTGTGTCGTCTAGACTTTGGAACATTGGAAATCTTCGTGACAGAAAACTAAGCAGTATCACTCCAACTGACCAAATATCGATTGCAGTTGTCTGCTGTGAACATTTCATCAACACTTCTGGAGCTCTGAAACCTCTGGTTCCGGCTCGGTTGGCTCTCTTGTTTCTGCGCGCGTCGTTCTTGGGGTATCCTTTTGTCAGATCCACGAGAGCATTTGTCGTGTGAGGTAGAGCACTATTTGGCCCTGCTGATCTTCCCTCCAAAGACAGCTTGATTGCGTTTCTGCCAGCGGAATGAGCTTCCAAGTCCAAGACGTTGCAAGGACAATAATGCTCCAGGTTTCGCATGCCTTTCAACGTTTCGGGATCTCGTGCGTGCGATACTTCGGTCTCTGCAAGCCCAAAGTCTACCAGTACCCCGCGGCCTAGCTGTGGACTGTATAAGAAGTTCGTAGGCTTTATATCTCGATGTATGATTGCTTTGGAGTGCACGAAGCTCAGCGCTTGCAAAAGTTCAGACATGTACTTCTTGATTCCCTTAATAGGCAGATCCCTGTAGAAATTCCGGAACTCTTCATGTGGATACCACGGGAGTACTGCTATGACCTGGTCTTGGTGTCGAAGCGCGTCACACAGCGGAGCCACGCGTGTAGATCCACAAAGCATGTACAGTAAATTGAGCTCGTTGTATATCCGCTGAGGTGAAGAAGTAACGTAAATTCGTTTCAAAGCCACGTATCTCTTTTTCCCTGCACTTTTCCAGAAGTGGCTTGAAAATGCGCTCGTTACAGACCCTGTCAGGTCTTCAGCTTTGTATACCGATGAGAAAGTGCCTTCTCCAATCTTGTCCAGCAGCTTGTAGCGCGAATCCAGCTCTGGAACACTCGCTGAAAGCTCCTTCATCTCTGACAAGATCTCTGGTGGCACTTCCGACATCTTTAGGTTCTGGGCTCCTTCTCTATACGCCTTTTGTTTGGCGGAGTCGATACTACAGATTTAGCATTTTTTATTAGGACCGATGTGTGTCACTATAATTAAAGGGAAACAATACAATAAGAATAATATCTACAGAAGGATGCGACGTCTGATACATTCCTTATTATTTATCCATCTAGTAATTAGTTCTTCGGTTACTTTCCCAGTTTCTGCGGGTTCCAAGGAGTGTTTTTACGTGCAAAACTGCCATATAAAGAGTGAGATAGTTTATTACTTTGCAGTACAACATGGCGATGATCACCGCTTGGAGATTGAGTTCGAGATATATACACCAGGAAATTTTGAAGAGCCAGCGGTGCGACGGGTTAACCAAATACAGGGTGAATGGTCATTTGAGGCGCGACAGGAAGGCGAATATGGGTTTTGTTTCTCTTGTGCAACAGCGAATCGAATTGTGGACTTTGATGTCAAAATACAAGATAGAGGGCTGAATGACGATTCTTACCACGCGGATATTGTTGCGGCTGAGAGGTTAAACACTTATAAACCATTTGAAACTCTGAGTCTTTTGGACCAGCAACTCAACATAATGGAGAACAACCTTCATTATTACCGAGCGCGCTCTTGGAGAAATCAGGAAACAGTAATTGCCATAGCAGGACGAATGAAGTGGTGCTTTTTAGCTGGAACTCTCGTTATGGTGGGTCTGAGTTTTGTTTTCCAACGGATGGTCTTCAAACTATGCTCGGTGAGAACTAAGAAACATGTTGCTTGAAATTGGCTAGTATACAAGTAGATATGAGATTTATGCTGGTTTGGACGACAAAGAATATTTACGATCTCCGGGGTTCAAGGAGTGTATTTCCCTTGGGAGTATGCGAGGGACCGGTCTCGGCGTCGAAGACCAGCTTTCCTCTCAAAAATGTGGACAAAACTTGGCCCCGAAGCTCCCAGCCGTCATATGCGGTCAGTCTGTTTTTGAATAGTACGTTATCCTTGGTGATAACCCGTTGCTGATACTGATCCACAATAATGAAATCGGCGTCATGGCCGACACGCAAAAACCCCTTACGCTCTTCTAAGCCGACTTGCTTTGCGGTGTTCTCGCAACACCATTGAACGATTTCAACTAGTGTGACCGGAGGTGACATCTTGGCGCCCTCTGTGAGAAGGATGGAAAGGCCCAGACCAACAGATGCAATCCCACCCCAGGCTCCAAAGAAGTCGCCTTCCGTCATGTTTTTCAACTCTGGTGTACATGGGGAGTGGTCGCTCACGACTGTCGTGATGACACGATCCCGCAGTGCCTTCCAAAGAGCAACCCTATTATCTTCTGTGCGAATAGGAGGGCAACATTTAAACTGAGTGGCCTTTGCAGGAATCTTTTCTGCGGCAAAAGCCAAGTAATGGAAACAAGTTTCCGCCGTAAGGGGAAGATTAAACTCTTCGCGTGCCCTCGAAATCAAAGGCATGGCTTCCTGTGTTGCCAGGTGGGCAATGTGAACAGGAGGTGCACTCTTGTGGCGTTTGACCGTTTCATACAAGCAATTGATCAAAAACCCGATGGCACTGGTTTCGAAAAAGTCGGGTCTAGAGGCCAAAAACGACCCATACTGTGTAGGGTCAATGTTTCTCAAGCTGTCGTCTTCAATCGCGGCTTCATTCAAAGGAGGGGTTATTAGGTCGTCGTGATGCACAATGTGAGAGGGTTGACCTCTTCTGGGCTCGGCTGAGGCCAGAAGTTTGGACTCGGTCAATGCGTCCAGTTGGCACTGCGTCAAGTCTCGAGCACCATCCAGAGAGCGCACCGTTTCGAGACTCAGCCCATTCTTGATTGGATCGACAATTCCGTGGTCCTCGTGTGTGGACATTTCCGCGTGGAACAAAAGCAAGGTTTTCTCGGTCTTGAGCAGCTCCAAAGCGTCCATTATGTACCTCTTTGAGACCATTGGAAATTCATCCACACCAGAATCGATTAGAAACCCTTTGAACCCCCGGACACCCGCCCGTATCAAAGGCACCAGTTCCTGAAGATTGGAAGGCACTAGCCCTCCCCAGAAAGCCACGTCGCACCACATCTGACCGCGCGCTGCGTCCAGCTTGATGTGCAAATTCTCCACCGTGGTCGTGGGCGGAATAGCGTTCAAGGGCATGTCGACCACAGTAGTTACACCACCGCTCACCGCGGCCTGCGTTCCGGTCGCAAACCCCTCCCACTCGGTCCTTCCTGGCTCATTGAGATGCACATGCGCATCCACCAACCCAGGCATGATCACGTGAGGCGTCACGATATGGTACTCCTTCACACCGTACGCGCGTAACCGCTGATCTTCAACACCCCGTACCACCTCGTTCTTGTAGATCTCCACGATCTTACCGGTCTCCGTGGAATACAGAATCGTTGCAGGTATACATTCGTGATCGATTATTACTCTCCGGGATGCTACTGCTTTCACTGACATTAAGCGCTCGATTTGAATTTATTCGATGATCCGTAGTATCTTTAAGAAGACTTTAAACCAGCCTCCACAGTTATTGATGGACATCTGAACTGCTCAACTGATGAGCTAGTCTTATCTCTTTTTTAACATTATATTCAATTCACCTTTGCTGACCTAAGCATCCTGCCTCGCATCTCGCCGAACCCAGAAAATTTTCGATAACAATTAGCGTCAATAAACAATTTGAAGAGTCCCGATAACATAGCGAAGACGTAAATGTTGAGAGGCCTGGTCAGATCTGAACGAGAGTCACTAGATGATACTGACGCAGAATTATTGCATTGTTGTTAGTCAATCCTGCGTGTATGTGTAAGCATTCAGTGCCGGTGTAGCGTAAAGAAAACTGTAGGGTAGCGGAAGCTGCCAAAAAAATTGTAGCATGGAAAGGCTTTGGACGGAAGGATGAGCATAAAAGTTTGCCGTTGAAAAAAATGCTCGGTATAGGACTTGCGGATGTAAAGGCTTTGAGCGAACGCATGAGCCACTCGGGACAAGCGAGAAATTTGTGCGGGATGCGGAAACTCAAGTGCCGGTTCGGTGGAGTAGTTAGGTAGGGTAGTTCGGTAGTATTCGTTCGGTGAAGGCTATCCTATTCTGTTGTGTATGTCTCTTTGCCATTATAGGAGGATCTGCATGTAGTTTTCGTTATGCTTTATGATGAAGACATTTCTTGCGGCAGTTCTGGTGTTGGAATCTTGAAAAAGTCGCATAAATTGACCTAGAAAGTCCTTTTCCTCTTGGGAAAGCTTCAGAAGCTGGAGGGTCTCCTCATGGAACCTTGGAAAACGCACATAAACTGACCTCGAAAGCCCATCTCTTCATGCAATCTTGAAAACTCACATAAATTGACCTAAAAAGTCCATTTCCTCTTGATTCAGCTTCAGCAGCTGAAGGGTCTCTTCATGGCAGATGAGGAATGCGTATATATCTTCGGTGAAATCTGTAAGGTCAACAGAATGAGACACACCCTTGATAAACTTACGCAAAGTCGAAGAAGACATCGTATTCTTAGACTCCGTAAAGTTGAGGATCTTGACAAAGCCGCGGTAGGCAGCGGTCTTTTCCTCGGTATCAGTAATACTCATAGTGTGCTCGCACCACCTCGCCCAGCACACGTCGTGCGCAAAGGCGCCGTAGGTGAAAACTTCGGGATGGAACCGGGCCATGCGACCGATGGTGATGGCCAGGTTTTCAGTTACCGAGCTGTGGATCACCCGAGTCGTATCGCAAAAGGCATCGAGCACGATGCGGGAAAGATCGATGACATACTCCGCAAGGTCAATACGTTCGCTGATGAGACCGGCTGCCCATACCGCATTGTTCATTGCAGGAACTGCGTCAGGGTCGTCATTGTGCATGAGCTCGGTGCTGATGTACTTCAAAAACTGAACCAAATAATCCTCGAAAAGTGAAGTATCGTAGAAGTAGGCGATGTCTCCCAAGAGCGCGAAAGTGCTCTGACGTACTTCATGAACGGGATCCTCTAAGCACTGTGCCAGCACTCCAAACATAGCTTTGTCTCCACCAGGAAAGAGAAGATCTTGGCTCGCGGAGCCTAATCCTTGCACCAAGCCATCGATCAAGTCTAAAGCTGTAACGGTAAAGTCCTTTTCGGGCACTTCCACTGACGGGTCGTTCTGGGACAATGCTTCGAGTTCTACACACCGCAAAAGGATCCTCCAAGCACGTTGGTACACTTCGGGGGCCATGGGAGCGAATTTTTCTCCCAACGATGCCGCCACATACGACAGGCACTCCAAAAGAGGCCATAATTCCTTGTCCCCATCTGAAATTGACCCCCACTTGTTGATTAGGTGCGGTAATATCAAGTTCATAGCATCCTCATCGAAGTCGCATTTCTCGGCAAGTCTCCCAACCGCGTCATAGAGAATAATTAAGTTCTTCTTCTGGTAGAGTTGGAAGCACTGGTTGAACCTCTCCAGAAGCTCATTGTACAACAACGTTTCGACAAGCTCTGCGTCGCAATTCTCTATGAAAACCGCCACGCTACTGATAGCTGCTTCTTGTACACTTTTTTTCTTGTCCATCGAGGCGTCCATAACAGCTTCCAGAACTGGGATCAAAAATTGGGTATTATCGGAAAGAATCCAAACTGAGAATCTACTCAATGTCCAACACGTAATAGTACGTACCGGTGCCCACTCATCTCTCAGCTTCTCAACCAAAAATGGGATTAGAGATGGAAGCTGATCTGTGAAGTACTTCATGCCACCATCTGCCATGGCACCCAAGGCCAGAATGGTAGCCTCACGTACGTACCACTGATCTGCAGATAAGTGCTCCCGCAAGACAGGAAACGCAACAGACAAAACATCTCTTGGCAAGATGCTAGTTACCACATCGAGAGTTGCAGCGGCGCATTTTCTAAGGTTCCACTGCGTATCAACATCTCCGTCATCTTCATCGTCTTCTTCCTCACTATTGGCATTATCGCGTTTCTTGCTAATTTTCGCCGCTACGGGTCTAATATCTTCGTCCTTGTCTTCAAGCTCCGCATCGTTCTCATTAGAGGCCTCTAACATGAGTATATCTTCCTCATTATGTACCATTTTCTGTAACAGAGTTGGAACCATGGACGAAACGAAAGGTCTCACAGCACTTTCGGGAACGTGGGAATTGGATGAAAATGCGAGCAAAAACTCGCAGGCTTCCAGCCCCACTCGCTCGTCTTGTGCAGTGCTAATAACATGCAGAACAAATTGCATAATACCATTCAAATGATTTATCAATTTATCAGGTCGGAACTCCAGAAGTTCTACTAGAGATATGCAAATTTGAGAAATTACCAGCTCGCTTTTGTCGTTTTCCGCCAGCTGGAAAAGGTTAACAAGAAATTCATCAATCTTGACAATAAAGCTCTGTGTCTGGAGTGGAATAACTTGGTTGAGACATTTGATTGCTTCGGCTCTAATAACGGCACTCGATTCTGACACCATGAATGTCAAAAAACTTGCAACCAAATTATCCATGGGTTTGACTGAGTTTGACCATTCCAGTAAGAAAAACTGAGCATTGTCTTCCATGATTTTGGACAGTGCTTTTGCGCTGGCTTCATTGCCACTATACATCAATTCAAGTAGTTGCGATAAAAGTGTGACGCCTGTTGGATCGTTTCTATTCTGCCGAAAATGTGTCGAAAATAGTGTAGTGATGACAATACCCGTAATGTTCGAAATGAGCGGGTTGTCAGATAGTAGACCCTTGACAATGTTTTGCTTGACGTATTCTAGGTGGTAATCTCTCGAGTTCTGCAGAAGAGAATTCTTTAGAATCATACCTGCGGCAGCGCGGCAGTTTTGAATGTCGCTAGCTGTCAGTTGAGAGGTTAAAGAAGCACTCAAGTTAGGCTCTGTAAGCAAATAGCATAGATAGTTCCAGAGTTCGGGCTGCAGTTTAAAAGTTTCCAAGACATCCATGGCATGAGATCTCTTTTCTTGCAGAGGCGAAAGCGAATCTATGACTACGCATACGATCTGGACCAAGGATGCTTCATCAGGGCTCCAGGAAGACATGCTTGCTTCTACCTTTTGATGGTTGTTCGCCTATCTAGCGCTGAGCTACGGCTATATTTTAATGAGATGATCTAAGTGCTTATACGCTAAATTTTGATGAAATGATATGACGCTTTTCAATGTGTGCACGTGACTGGATAGCGTTCGACGATATCACGTTTCAGCAGATATAAGGAAACCCAGGAACAAACGAGCAGTTTCAGCAACGAGCAGGTGTTCTGTCTATATCTTTTTAGAACGTTACCTGCTTTTATGATCGTGTTTCTGCCGGTCGAACTAGATTGGCCTGGCTTTTTACTCGAGGGTTCGGCCTTTACTTAACACGTGAAAGATGCTTGCTCAGCATCTGCATGCACAGCGGTTCAGTGTAGGTACGGTTCATTGAGGATTAATGCAATTCATATAAGTGTGTAGTCGACCAGTCAATCAGTCATGACACTGTTAAGCTTTTTTAGCAGGTCATCTATCTTGCCAAACAGCGGATTGTACAATTGGTGAACTATTGGGTGGTGGTCAAACTTTTGAAGCTCGTTGAATGAGACCGTACTGTTTACAGTGGTTGCAGATGTGTTGCGTTCCTCGTCTATGCAAGACTCGTCCGAGGTCATTAATGCACTCTCACGATGTGGTGTTTCATTTGTAGCCGTGTCGCTGGTAGTGACTTTTTGAATAATCGTGTCTTGCTCGTCCCCAGCATCGTATAACTCATCGACTTTTATAGAGCTCACGATCTTCGAAATATCCTTTATGGCTCTTGTAGAGGGTATACCTTCGACGGCCGAATCGACCTCAAAATTTCCATTGTTGGCCTGTGGTGAGTCATTGGTCCATTCTGAAGATGACGGGGAGTATTCTCCTATAGTTGAGATGGAATAATTGGAGTTTGACTTTGGAATGTCCTTGTTACCTGCAAAAGGTACTGTAGGGGCCTTAAACGTTTGATGAAGACCATCATCAAGAGCTCTCAATAATTTTTGAGTATTGGGGTTCTCTTGCCTAGAGGAAACAGGCGACGTTTGATCTTCTGGTTGAGGGCGTGATTCTTGGCCAGGTGAAGATGAAGGCGCAGGAGTTCGAACCTTTTTTATTTGGAGTGGCATCGTATTCTTGGCATTAAACGAAGCATCGCTAACCACTTCACTTGCATTGTCATCGACAATTTCCATAGATGTCTCATAGATTTTATCAGTAGATATTGGCGGTTTTTTGTGCTGCGTCTTGTCTCGGTCAGTGTCGATGTGTTCTATAGTGCCAGAAGCTGTTTCAGTACCGTCTTCTTCCTCTTGTATGTAACGCTCCGCATAGCTCACAACGTCATTAAAGCTGACGGATTTATTGCCCTTTGTATATGTGGTCAACGAGCCTTCGCGTTCCTCAGATTTTTCAGAGCCCTGCTCTTCATCTTCACTTTTTACTCCACTGCCAACGGACCTGCCGGACATATTCTCGTTTTTCCAGCAATTTAACCTTGCTAACCTTTCAGGAAACGTTTCTAGGATCTCAGCAGGTGCAAAGCCTATTTTACCGTCGTCGCACCGTTTTACTAACCACCAGTATGAGTCCTGGTCGTTCAGGAGGACACAACTCTGATCCTGATACAGTTGACAATGCGATGGATCGGGGCCTTGGAAGGGGTAGAGGGCATAGAGCTTGCTGGGGTCAATCTCTTCAGGCGGTGGCAGGGGCTGGAAGTCCTCCTCTTCTTCTTCGTCCTCGTCCTCGTCGGAGTCCGAAATTGGATCTGGGTACGGTTCTGAATCCGAATCTTCTTTGCCTTGCTCACCGCTACTGTTGTCATTATTCCCATTAGTTGGACGAATACGACCCAATCTTTGAGGGCCAACGGTTAAGTCGTCATCAGACGAATGATCTGCGTCCTGCGCTTTGAAAAATTTCATTGCGGAGCCTTGTTTCGCACCCGAGTGCAAATCTTTGAGCCTGGTCTCCATATCGTCTTCGAACTCGGAGTCTGAGTACTCGTATGCGTCCTCATCCCCGTTGTCGTCAGCGTTAAGTCCGTTCCCAGTGCTCTCGTTTCTGCTATCTCCTGAGGCCTCATCTCTGGCTCGCGACCTGGGAGTATAATCGATCTTTGCGCTCCCCTTCACTGGAGAGTTGTGAGTACTGCTCTGGTTGATCACCACGCTTCCGTTGGCGCTGGTGGTTTCCTCGTCCTCTTTTAGCTTTTTGGGCATTGTCTTGAGAATATCGCTGTAATCTTCCACAAGATTAGGATCGCATAGTAGGCCTGAATGCATCTTTGATTCAGTCAGATTGCCCTGAGCATACTTATCGTATGCCTTGTCCAGAATATCCTGCATCCACACAGGGCCTGGGCTTATCACGTTCAATCGAAACTGGTGTTTTACTTGAACTGGCGCGCTTCTGCAGGTGAAAACCGGTTACAGCAGAAGGAATTTTACATGATGAGTTGTCACGTGAATAGCATGGTCATGTGATGACGTTTGAGTACATTTGGAATCTGAGTTGATAGGCTTCGCCAAAGGGACACTTCTGTGTTGTAGAGAGGGAATCCAACTTGATCTGGGTAGACATATGGCTTACCCATCTGCTCTCTTATTAAGTGACACTTTTCAGTAGTTTACGTGCGTCAGTACAACAGATTTCTTTGTTCTGTGAAACGTATGACCCAAGAAGCTAGTGTAAGGAAAAGCTACACTAGCATAGCCCTCAAAGCTTATTATAACCGCCATCTAATTTCTAATTCTGAGTTCAAAAGTTATTTGCAACAGAATTGAACAAAATAGACGATGTGCGGAAAGATCAGCGTTAGTAGTAGGACACTTAGAAGCCTGATAACATGAAGAAGATACTTTTTCTGCTCATTGTTCTAGCCACATCCCAACAGTGCCCAGAGCTGATACTTACGACGCTTACGACGGTCCATAATGAATTAAAAGACATGTGACTGTGGACTTGGGCGGCTACCAATCCTGGCGAGTGCCCACGGGGTAACTGTATGATTGCCCTTGATCTAGCGAGGGTGATGTCTATCTAGTAGTGCTTAGTATTACAACGAGTTTCGCTTCTGTAGGACTTAAACCTGTTGCAAGGAAAATAGTGTTTAAGTCAATTACATGCTTTGTAATTATTCTTTGACATTAAATAACTAAAGATTGCTGAATCAGGAGCGAGAAATCAATCTCAGCACTACCGATATAGGTACTTTAATAAAGTGTTGATGCAATTGTAGATGCTAAAGCCTCAAGATATGTTTGAATTTGAATGAGGTGTCGAGTATTGTCTCAATATTTCTTTATTGTATTTCGATCGTTAAAAACCTAGTCAGACCCTCATATGGTTGTTTAGATAGCGAGAAAATAGCAAGCTAAAACCAACTACAATGGGCCTTCTTATTTTATGTCCCTAGCCAAGTCATGCACAGATTGGCACGCGAGTTAATACAAATCAGGCAGCTAGAACCTGTTCTTATTAGAGATCCCTGAGAAAAGTCAAGAACATGGGAAATTTGAGAGCAGCCAACAGAATGTGAGTATCTAGCATCGAGTTAAGCAAGCCGATGCTCAAATATCCATTCATCTTTGTATAGCGTTTCCATAAATTTATCATTAACCTTTTTCCATAATCAAGGTGACTCTGTTTCCTTGTAATCAAAAATCGGGATGAGATGGATCTTGATATAAATTAACGTACATAAATAGGTGATCCATTTAACCAGTTGTGAAAGAATCCAAAGATCGTCAATCTTCCACTTGCTATCTGATCTATTCGAGTTACGAAACTAAAAACAATGGCTCTGCGTGAAACCAATCTGGATGGAATCCTACCACTGCTGGCCAAGGGTAAAGTGAGAGACATCTACGAAGTTGATGAGAAAACGCTCTTATTCGTCGCGACAGACCGCATCTCTGCTTACGATGTTATTATGGACAACACAATCCCTGACAAGGGAGTACTGCTGACGAAGCTTTCGGAATTTTGGTTTTCTTTCTTGGACAAAGATGTCCGCAACCATCTGGTCGACATACCCGCAGGAAAGGATGTATTCGACCTCTTACCACCACAGCTTTCAGAGCCAAAGTATAAGGCGCAGCTCGAAGGCAGGTGCATGCTTATTCGCAAGTTTAAGCTGATTCCACTGGAAGTTATTGTTCGTGGTTACATAACCGGGTCTGCATGGAAGGAATATAAGACTTCTGGAACGGTCCATGGGCTGTCCATGCCACAGGGCTTGCAAGAATCTCAGGAGTTCCCGGAACCGATTTTCACCCCCTCAACAAAAGCTGAACAAGGCGAGCACGATGAAAATATCTCCCCAGCACAAGCTGCAACTCTGGTGGGCCAAGAATTGTGTGACCGTGTTGCATCCTTAGCTATCAAGCTGTACTCCAAGTGTAAAGATTATGCTAAGACCAAGGGAATTGTCATAGCCGACACCAAGTTCGAATTCGGTATTGATGAAAGTACCAATGAGATAATCTTGGTTGACGAAGTACTAACACCAGATTCCTCCCGTTTCTGGAACGGAAAAGAGTATCAAGTGGGCCAGTCCCAGGACTCTTACGACAAGCAGTTCTTAAGAAACTGGTTAACGTCGAACAAACTGAATGGCGTTGATGGGGTTAAAATGCCTGAGGATATAGTGCAGAGCACGAGAGCCAAATATATCGAAGCCTATGAGGCACTCACCGGACAGAAGTTTTGAGTTTTCTCTTTATCATACATAGCAAACACATTGCAAAGGTGTCTTTTGAATAATATATTTTAGAGATGGTTCTGATGGTGATGCAATATTACTAAAAACTTAAAATTGATTATTTAACGTCCCCTAACCCGCCAGTGATAATCAGGTCTATGCAGATGGTTTTTCCCCGCCATGAGGTCAGGAGTGCCGCTTACTTTTTTGCCATTCAGGATTTCTCGTACTCGTTGTTCGACAGCTACATCAAATTCTTTGCGATATTGGTGCTTCAGGTTCGCCATCTCTGCTTCATACTCGCCCGCTTGGCGCTCTAATATCTCTCCAATGTTCATAAGTTCCTTTTCGTAGTCCATTAGATTACTCTCAAACCTTTCAAGCTGCAACGATTTTCTTGCAATGCGGAGCTGCATGTCTTGCAACAGCGTAAAAGTCGAAGCACGGGTCCGAAGGTTAGGATCTATGCACGACTCTATAAGCATCTGAAGCTCATCAGAATAGTAGTCCGGGATTCTATCAAACTTAGCCGTTTTGATTCGCCGTTGTAATTCTGTGTATGTTTTTGCTTGAAATGGAGGGCGTAGGGTACACATTTCATAAATAACGCACCCTAACGACCATATATCACTCAGTGGTGAATAGGGCTGGTCCATCAAAACCTCAGGAGACATATAATATGGCGTACCAACGTAAGTTGTAGCAAACTCAACACTTGCTCCTAAAGACTTGGCAAGTCCGAAATCCCCTAATTTAACCGAGATCTTGGAGTAGTCAAAGGCCTGCAACGCTACTCTGGCATCCGGCACTCTTTCCGTGCTTAAAAAGATATTTCCCGGCTTTAGATCTCTGTGAATAACAACGTTAGAGCCCTTGACAGGAGGTTTCATTCTATCGTAGATAGTCTCTAACGGAGCCAAATCACTTCCATAATGGCAACGGTATAACGCAACAAGCACTTGGACCATTACACTCCACACAAGTCTCTCTGGTATATATTTTCGTTCTTTCTTAAAATGACTAATCATCTGAGAGAGGTCCCCATTACTGCAATACTCCATGTAGAAATAAAGCACGTCAACGTCTGAATCCCATTCGTAAAACTCGACGATGTTTTCGTGTTTGAGTTGACTTAAGATTGCACACTCCGATATTAGTTGTTGACGTTCTTTCGAGTTCATATGACCATACTTGATCTCCTTACGTACCAACACGCGGTTGGTTGGGACATGTACAACCTTCCGTACGCTGCCGAAAGAGCCTCTGCCTATCTCTTCTAATACCTGGTATTCATTGCTCCGAGGACTGGTATGCTCACGGCTTTCAGCCCGCCTATGATACATTTGGCAGTGGAGTAGTACAGTACTTTAACACCATCTTGACTAGTATAGACCAGTACCCTGTTAAGTGTACTGTTAATCATGACTAGCCCGATGAGTTCTCGTTGTTTGCAATTAACCCAAAGAGGCATTGCAATAATCACATACAACGTACGGCTTACGAAATCACCGTGGCACTACGAATCCATGCCTGTCAACCCGTTTATCGCTGGTAGTTGGCCTGCTCACCTGGATCCTTTCAATGTCAGAACATAATTGTTTAACAAGTATCGAATCAGCACCTACTTGTCCTTGCATCGAGTTCTCGGGTCGCCAATTGTTGTTCAAGAAAATAGCAACATCTGTGACTACCGTCGAGGTAGGATCAATAAAGCGCTGTTTCATAGCAGACGCGATTAAAATGTTTGTAGGAATGTTTTTGTTAGTCGAGCTAGGCATGTATTCCGTGTACCGGGTCAAGACCATCTTTAAAAATTTCAGAAAGTCAATCTGGATGATGAGACTGCTGCGATACACATCGAAGAGGGTCTCCACTTTCTTGATGAAATGGGGATGTGACACTATTTCTACAGCCAGTGACTTGAATGGTGGTAGAGAGCATAATTTTGTGAATTTGGGGATGTAATTCCCAAATTTGGGTTCTTCAGAGTAGAAAGTTTGTAGAAGAACTTCGCGAGGAATGCGAATGCAGCTTTGCTTGCACGCTACCAGTATATCTCTGGAGTCCTCTGTAATCTTGAAATTCTCATGTATGGCAAATAAGAAGCAGTTCAGAAGCATTTCAGTTCCGCCGGTGATGAAATCCGGAATGCGAAGGAAGCATAAAGCCACATTTACAGCATCTGGAACAAAAGTCTCTACAAGTTCTTGTGAAAGCTCTAAACATAGATTGAGTGCGATTGAGACCATTGTTTTGGTGTACTTTTTTTTCGAGTCATCCATGAATTGTTCCGTTAGTTGCCACGTTAATCTTAGGAAGCCTCCATGTTCCATTATCTCCCCCAATCTTGTGCTATTCAAATGACTTGCATTAAAGCAAAGTTCTATGAAATTTTTCACCAGATGAGGATCATCCCGAGCCGTTGGTGTAAGTTTAAGAAGCCAATCCATAAACCCTTCTGGCAATATAATTCGATCAGAAAAGGAGCTAACATTAGGGTGTGTTAAACTTGCGGGTATCGGAGTTCCACGTGGAGTGGAAAGAAACTCAGATTCATAAGACTCTGACCCAAAAGTTGACATGTCCTTCCTTTCGAGTAAATTATTGAAGCTTTTGAGAAGTGTGTAAATCATTCTTGGATTACTATCCAGCGGAAGAGCCATTAACCTTGTCATGAAGTTCGATTCTATTGGATAATTAGAAGCTTGTGATAGACTCAAAAGTATATCCTCAGCTAGCTTTTCTTGGTTTTCAAGTCCCCAAATAATAGCTCCACCTAAATTCTCTAGCTCAGCGCACCAGCTGCACCAACTCTGAAAGCTCACAATCTCACTATATGCAGATACAAGTGACAGAAGGAGCTGAAAGTTTGAAATTGTCTTACAATGAGATAAAATTCCACATTTTATTAGGTCGGGCATCTTATCACAAAAGTATTTCTGCAGAAGTGTTTCAGCAGCCGCTGGGTAGGAGAGAAGCGCTGGTACACCGCCCAAAGTTATGAACAAAGAACGGCATATACCATCTCTATAATGCATATCGTAGGCAAGCATCTCATCTAGGTGTTTGAGTTGACCGCGCCCGCACAAGTCAATCAAACACCGCACTATATCAGTTAGTTCACATTCGTTAAAGATCACATGAGGATTGCATGGTCCAGAGGAATCTTTCAAAAGATTCAGCGTTTGTTTTCCATCACTCTTGATGTGCTCTTTGAAAGGGGACACTTCCACCTCAATGAAGTCGCGTCCCCAGTCCTCGTCATCGCTTTCCTTAAATCGTTCCAGTATAGGCTTTTTGGTTTCGAAGATCCACTCATGGCTTAAAAGATCTTGTGCCTTCGGCCTTTTGAACATATTCTTCTGAAAACATGACCGTAGAAACTTACGACAGCTAGACGAGAGGGTGCTGGGTGGGATGTAGACATCGTGAACAATAGCGTAGCAAGCAGCTTCATTTACTAGGTTGTGGAAGGGTGGGTTTCCAGTCAAAATTTCAACTACAGTTGCCCCCAAAGACCAAATATCGCTGACGGTCGATGCACCTTGGCCCATCATGACTTCAGGCGCCATCCAGTTAGGCGATCCGGCATATGTCATTGCGAGATTGTTAACTCGCGTAGAGACGCCAAAATCTGCAAGCTTAACTACATTCTGAGCGTCTAATAGTAGGTTTGCTGCCTTGATGTCTCTGTGAATAACTCCCTGATCGTGTAGGTATTTCAGTCCATGGAGAGTTTGACGGATATAAGTCTTGCACTGTTGCTCCTCCACGGGACCGCGCTTGATAAGATCTCGTAGCGAACCCTGTGAGCAGTATTCCAGTAAAATGAAAAGCTGATGTGATTTCTGAATAAAACCATGGTATTTTACAATGTTCTCGTGCTTAAGATTTTTCAACAGATCAATTTCGAGCATGTGCTCGTTCAGCTCTTCCTCTTCGTCATATTCAATAACTTTGATCGCTACCTGTTTGTGAGTTTGTCGATTTATCGCCCTGTACACAATTCCATAGGCCCCTTTCCCTACAACTTGCTTAAGGGCATAGTGATGGGTGTTTGAGCCTGTTGATGGAACTTTCTGAGCTGGCGTTAAGTTCACTTTCGTGGCCATCCTCAGTTCTGCTAGCGATCTTGCCTGATCTGCCTTTCTGTAGAGCTAGCGATGAGTGCAAAGGGACCTAAAACCGTATATGGAAACGACGCGAAATAGAACACCACGTGAGTACACGTACTCACGAGTGTACTCATATGGTTTCTTAAGGGTCTCGACATTAAACGACAGAGGTTTGAAGGTTTATATAAACCTGCAAAAGGAACATAAATAGCTTCGGTCACAAACCTGAATTAGCTGTCAGTGAAAACTCTTTACATTCTCTCACAGTCTGCGCTGTCCTTCGTTTGTACCATCGTAAAAACACTTTTCATTGAAGCAGTCACGAAATGGAATAGCTGCCTTCTGAGGCCTTCACCGCATGTAAAAAAACCCTGCTTGAAACGAGATTGACGATGGGAAGGAGGAGGTTACTAGAAATAACAGTGGCTACTACCGCTAGTGCCAAAAAAAAATAAAATGATCTCCTTGCTAACTCTAGCCAATAAACCAATGTACAGAAACTTGTAATGAATCGCTAGTTCACTGGTACAAAGTTTCACAGGCGGTTGAGCATGTTCAAACTTAGGACAAGCTACGATCGCTTACGAGTTCACAGCTAGACTGCGAAACTCGATAATCACGTGCCTGATTATTGATCCATCGGCTAGCCTAGCCATTCACTTAACCTATGTACCAAGCAATTGCATTCCTAGTTATCATATTCTCATCATAACCACTTCTCAGCTCCTCACTAGAGAACCTATCTATGCAAAGTCATTCGATGTAGCCCAATGTCGCCAATATCTCTGTTTTAGCACCCCCGCGCCAGTCATGAAGATATAACTACATCCGAGCCGAATCAGCCCACAGTACCGGTTGAACCAGAGCCCTCTTCAATAGCCACGCATGCCAAAAAGCTCAATATAAGCTACTATCCAACTCTTGTTCACGATGCCATTGACACGAAAGCAACGATGCAGTCTACATCAAGAATCCATGAGACAGGGCCAACTATGCATTTAGTATACGAGAATGTGGAGATAAGTTCAAGTCTAGCTCGTTTGTGTCATTCATGTTTGCCCCAAGTTAACCCCGGGCAAACCAGAAGCCACACCACCCAGTAGTCAAATCAGCTACAATGATACTCAAAAAAGATAATAACTTTCATCCTCGGTACCTTTTAAGATTGGTCTTGAAGATGGCGGCTGATTTTTGTTTTTGGTAAACGAGTCTTTCCCCGCTCACCAGAGAACAATTATAATTATATAGATCACTAATTCATAAAAACAATTATTCGCTTAAGGTCAAAACTCGTTAGTAGTTATTTTGTTGAGTTTATTTAATAGCAGGGGAAGACAAAGGCTGGTAAAGCAAAGAGGCTGTACAACCATTTGACCTTAAGACTTAGCAAGTTTTCAACATAACTGTTACTGGGTGATAATATCTGTATAAAATCAAGGCAAGGAAGCCACTAACAGTGTCGGATATATTCATCTTTTCGTTTTCGTCAAGAAATAAGAAATATGGCGGAAAACACTGTGAGCAAGCCACTGCTTAAACTCAAGCTTCTAGAGGCTCTTCGGAAGGGCGATTTTTCGTCTTTGGATAAGCTGCTAAAATCCTACTTTCAGCCAAAAGATGATCTGGATGTGAGAGAAGTCGCACAGCTTATTTTACATTATGCGGTTCAGGTGGCCCCTTTGCAGCTAATAAAAGACATCTTGGCGCACTGGGTGGGTGATCAAGACATAAAATTGGACGTCAACCATCAGGATTTGGATGGCAATACAGCTCTGCACCTGGCGGCATACCAATCTCGTGGGGACGTTGTTAATGCTCTGCTAGACCTGCCGGAAATCAATGACTGTATCTTCAACCACTCCAATCTGCAGCCAATTGAGATGTGCAAGAATCTCAACATCGCTCAGGCAATGCAGATGAAGCGATCCGAATACCTGGGAGAGGTGGCTCAGGAGCTAAGAAGAGCGTTTGTCAACCGTGATTGCGCTCACCTCGAATCGATATTGGCCAAACCAAGAAACGCGGAACTACTGGATATAAATGGAAATGACCCTCAGACTGGTGATACAGTTCTGCACGAATTCGTGAAAAAGAGGGATGTGGTGATGTGTCGTTGGATTTTGGAACATGGCGGCGATCCCTTCAAGAGAGACCGGAGGGGCAAGCTTCCTGTAGACTTACTGGGCAAAGTCCAACTTCCAGCTGACGCACCCAACACTACTTTAACGCCTGAACAAGAACTTAAAAAAATGCTTGAAAAAGCGGCAAGAGAGCAGAGCGTCATCGAGGTTGCAAATAACCTCAACGAACCACCAACTTACAAGGGCTACCTGCGCAAGTGGACAAACTTCGCACAAGGTTATCGGCTACGTTGGTTTATTCTCAGTTCTGATGGTGTACTCTCGTACTACAAGGATCAGGACGATACCAAAAACGCCTGTCGTGGGTCTTTGAACATGTCTACCTGTTATTTGCATTTAGATTCATCTGAAAAGCTGAAATTTGAAATCATAGGTGGGTTTAACGGAACTGTAAGATGGCATCTCAAGGGAAACCATCCAGTAGAGACAAATAGGTGGGTTTGGGCTGTCCAAGGCGCCATTAGGTTTGCCAAGGATCGCGAGAGAATTATGAGGTCCGGTGGTCATGCTAATGAGCAAACGTTTCCCAGTAGTTTTTCACTAAAACCTCATGATCCCAAACATCGCTTAAATGCACCTAGCGTGTCTAGCCTACACTCCTCGAATAGCCGTCGTCAGCGGACTCATAACGCCCATCCTTCAATTGGCTCTATATCTTCATTCTCGTCGGGTGAGGGAGAAATGAATGAGAATCTCACAACTAGGGGAAAAGAGTATGTTACGAGGGTGAAATCAGGTCGAAGCTCTCTTGACACTTCTAGAGGTACTTCGGGGGAGACAAAATCAGATAGCTTCAGATCTGGGCAGGCTCCCGACGATGATGAGGCCAATAGTGAACAAGACGAGTTGCCTGCTGCAGATGAGGATGAGTTTGGTGACGAAGAAGACTTAAAGGTAGAGTACGGTCCATACCACCAAGAGGTTGCTATGATCCAGAGATCAATCACCATTGAATTATCCTCACTTACTGAACTTTTGGATGACAGGACCCCTGATGCAAGCGAAATTGATATGATAAAGAAATCCCTACGTTCTCTGTCTGACAACTTTGGCTTGTACAGCTCTATGACTTCTGCAAGAGATAAAAAGCTAATCAAGCTTCTCACTAAGCAGAGGGACGTAAATCACTTATGGATAAAATCGGTGAAAGAGCTAGAGTTGGAGCTGATAGAAAAGTCGGAGCGGTTGTCTTCTTTAGATATAGAGAGGAGAAATCTGAAGAAACTGCTTCAGAAGCAGCTTTTGAAGATCTCTGAAGAAGGCTTGGACAGTGAAACTGCCACCAACTTGCAAGAAAAAAGCGTTAGCGCTCCTAGAGAATCTGGTAGTGCTAGACCCTTGGAAGAAATTGCAGACTTTATGAATTTGAACAAATCCGTGGATGAGGAGACTGACATTGAAGAATTCTTTGATGCCGAAGACATTGAATCCCATCATACCGATACAGGTGTCAAAAATGAGACTGAACCCTCAAACTCACCAAATGGAGTAGCCAAGGAGCAGCAGACGCCGCTTTCTGCGAAGCAGGGAGCTAAATCGGTGTCTGACGATGAAAGCACTATGAGGGGTGAAATTGTTGCTTCTGAAGCTCGTCAAACAGATCAACCTTCTGAGAAGAAAAATGAAGAGAAAATAGAAAAGAGTTTAAAGGAGCAAGAAAGTAATTTCACCGAACCCCAAAAAGAAAAAGAGGAGCTACTTAATCGCGAGGGCTCTTACCTCGGCTATGAAGATGGTGTAAGAACCAAATTGAGTTTGGGTAAAGATGATCGGCCCAAAATAAGTTTATGGTCCGTTCTAAAATCCATGATAGGAAAGGATATGACCAGAATGTCACTACCAGTAACTTTCAATGAGCCAACATCGCTTTTGCAGAGAGTCGCTGAAGATCTGGAATACTCTAGCTTGTTGACGGAAGCAGCAGGGTTTGAGGACTCAACCTTGAGAATGCTTTACGTTGCTGTCTTTTCTGTTTCTTCATACTCCTCAACTACCAAAAGAGTTGCGAAACCTTTCAATCCACTTTTGGGCGAAACATTCGAGTACTCCAGGCCAGATGAGCACTTCCGTTTCTTCTCTGAACAAGTTTCACACCATCCACCTATTTCTGCAACCTGGTCTGAGTCTGCTAAATGGGACTTTTTTGGTGAATCGTGTGTCGATTCTAACTTCAATGGGAGATCTTTTGAGGTAGAACATTTGGGCCTGTGGTATCTTCGTATGAGGCCCGATTGCGAGGCTAAGGAAGAGCTTTATACCTGGAAGAAACCCAATAATACGGTTGTCGGAATTCTGGTCGGGAATCCACAGGTTGATAATCATGGTGACGTCGAGATAACCAACCACACGACCGGTGACCGTTGTATGATTCACTTCAAAGCTCGTGGATGGAGATCATCGAATGCGTACGAGGTCAGAGGAGAGGTTTACAACAAGAATGGTGGCAAAGAATGGATTTTTGGAGGTCACTGGAATGAGTCTCTATATGCGAAGAAGGTACTGAAGCCGAACTCCTCAGAGGAAATGTCGCTCGAGAAGCACAAAACACCACACACGGCAGATGGACTCAACACTAAGGGCTCTAAGTTCCTTGTCTGGCATGTTCATGAAAGGTTCGAGACGCCTTTCAATCTAACTCAATTTGCAATCTCTTTGAATGCGCCTCAGCCTCAGCTCTTGAAGTGGATTCCAAGGACCGACACCCGTTTGAGGCCGGACCAAAGAGCAATGGAAGAGGGCAAATACGATGTAGCCGCCGACGAAAAGCATCGCGTCGAACAAAAGCAAAGAGCGGTTCGCAAGGAAAGGGAACAAAGTAATCAAAAATACTCCCCTAAGTGGTTTGTTCACACAGAGCACCCCATTACAAAGAAAAAGTACTGGCAGTTTACGGAAGAATACTGGAAAGCTAGAAAAGAGCATGACTTTGAAGGCGTTCCTGACATTTTTTAAGACCAGGCGTGAGTCTGCACTATTTGCCCAAGTAATGAGGAACGGCTATTGAAAATAGCTGTGAGTGCAGGATGGTAATTTGTTTAGATCTTTATGTTGTTGTAACAGACTTAATTAATCGGACACCTAGAATTCTAAAGGGTTATTCGTCGTGTATAGGAGTCCGGAAGGCATGGAAAAAATTAAAAAAAGAATGGTCTCTAGCGGGATCGAACCGCTGATCCCCGCGTTATTAGCACGGTGCCTTAACCAACTGGGCCAAGAGACCATTTGATGATGATGAGGACATAGAAAGCCGTACTAATCATCATTGAGCAATCACGCTACCCTAGTCTGGTGGTCGACTAGCTCTTGAGGAGGTGATGTAAAGGGACATATGCCAAGCAAGATCAATCGAGTGTGTACTTGTAGCTTTAAACTTCGCCGTAGATGAGCTGAATTTACAGAGTGAAGATTTCGGTAGAGATTAGTACTCTCATAATAATCTGTAACTGAGATCGCACCTTTTATCACTCCAAATCCACCAAGCCAATTTCTATCCCCATGCCCTCTCTCTACATATTACTACTAAAAAAATCGACAGATCCAAGTATACAGATTTGTTTTCCTGAATTCCGTACGCAATCGCGTGGCTTAGAAAAGCTCATTCCCACAAACTATTAATGTACTAAGCACCAATACTCGGCTGGGCTGGACTCACTTCTTTCTGACCTCCCGACTATCTCTACCGCTTCCTATCGGTTATATAAATTAAAACTGAAGCCGGACTACTAGAATCATGCCCGAAGCGCCCGAACCACCATCTTTCACCGAGAACACCGGTCCTTGCGGGCGCCCTTAACCAGTAGACAGCACGGCGCTATCGGACTGGTAGCAGTAGAAATTGGTTACCCCCATCGCTCTTCTTTACATCACGATATACGGTCGTATAGAACCTCGCGCACAATAGCACCATTCGGTAGTCCCCGACACCATTTCAGTGCCAATATAGGCATTCAACGGTTGAAGTTGAGAGCCGTCCAATTTCAACAACAATCCTGGCGTTTTTCGCTTCTTTCGGTTCTAATCGTTTACATGTTTTACGACGTCGTTTATTATTTTTTTTTTTATTAGATTCTCGTAAATGCGTAGATTACCAGAGGCATCGAACAGTATTATAAGACCATCACAGTATTGAACTGAGCAGATCATAAATTTAACAATTGAATCACACTTTTAAGAGTTAAGCCTTATTTGTGTATATCTTCCCAGGCCGAAAGATCAGCTATAACCGTGAGCATTATATATTCCAGAAATGACCGAGCAAAACCAACTAAAAAAACAAAAGACTGTGGACCAGCCACCAAGACCTCAAAACATTGGTATCAAGGCCATTGAGGTGTACATTCCATCGCAAGTATGTGTAATTGGGTGTGTGGACGATAGGCAGCGCATTGAAGACTGAGGTAGAAAAGGGGCTAGTATCCTTTGAACCTTTTTTGTTTTGTGCCAGCCTTTGCGTGATGAAACAAAGTACTAACGTTGAACCAATGATTCCAGTGTGTTAACCAAGCAGAGCTAGAGAAATTCGACGGCGTGTCGCAGGGAAAGTACACGATCGGATTGGGCCAAACCAACATGTCGTTCGTCAACGACAGAGAAGACATCTACTCCATGAGTTTGACGGTATTGTCTAAGCTGATGAAGAACTACAATGTCGACCCTAACTCCATTGGAAGACTTGAGGTCGGTACCGAGACTCTGCTCGACAAGTCCAAGTCCGTCAAGTCTGTGCTGATGCAGCTTTTCCCAGAAAACCACGACCTAGAGGGAATTGACACTGTCAACGCCTGTTACGGTGGTACCAACGCGCTGTTCAACAGTTTGTCGTGGATCGAGTCCTCTGCGTGGGACGGCCGTGACGCTGTCGTGGTGTGCGGTGACATTGCCATTTACGACAAGGGTGCTGCCAGACCAACTGGTGGTGCTGGTACCGTGGCCCTTCTGATTGGCCCTGACGCCCCTATCGTGTTCGACTCCGTCAGAGGTACTTACATGGAGCACGTGTACGACTTCTACAAGCCTGACTTCACCAGCGAGTACCCTTACGTCGACGGCCACTTTTCTTTGAGCTGCTACGTCAGCGCCTTGGACCAGGCCTACAAATCTTACTCAAAGAAAGCCATTGCCAAGGGTCTCGCGCAAGAGGCCGCTGGTCCAGAGGCCTCGAATGCTACCAAGATTTTTGACTACAACGTCTTCCACGTTCCAACTTGCAAGCTGGTTGCAAAGTCTTACGCTAGATTGCTGTACAACGACTTCAGAGCCAACCCTGCACTCTACCCAGAGGTCGACGCTGAGCTCGCCAAGGTGGACTACCAGACTAGTTTGACTGACAAAAACATCGAAAAGACCTTTGTTGGCGTTGCCAAAGCCCTCCAAAAGGAAAGGGTTGCGCCTTCCCTAGTGGTCCCAACCAACACTGGTAACATGTACACCGGCTCTGTGTACGCTGCTCTCGCCTCCCTTCTATTCTTCGTGGGTTCCGACGCCCTTCAAAACAAGCGCATTGGTATGTACTCCTACGGTTCAGGATTGGCCGCTTCCATTTTCTCTTGCAAGGTCGTGGGTGACATCAAATACATCACCGATGTCCTCAACCTCGACAAGAAACTCCAATCCAGAAAGACCGAAACCCCAGAAGGCTACGAGGCTGCCATCAAGCTGAGAGAAGACGCTCATTTGCAAAAGGGCTTCCAGCCAAAGGGCTCCATCGACCACTTGCAGTCTGGCGTTTACTACCTAACCAATGTCGATGACAGATTCAGAAGAGAGTACGCCGTCACCAAATAATCTGCACTCCACCCGTAATTTATTGCAAAATTTTATACAATGGCTGTCATAGCTTCAAGAAAGTATCCAATGCCTGGCCACAGCTCCACAACATCTTGCTCATCGCATTTTACTGGCTCTAGTGCTCTTCGAATTGACGAATAGATGGATTTCGTACGTACATAAATATATCGTATACAATGCTTTATAAAAGGTTGATATCATCAAAAGTTTTCAATTCCTTTTTCTTATTGGCTATAAGCCAGAGGCCGAGAACAAACTTAATAGTCAAAGTAGTTCGGATCGAATACTGTCATCCCAAAGACAAGAAGTACAGAAGGAGTATTGCAGAAGATCGATAGAAAGTTGTCAAGAAAGCTCACGAAGTGTGCTAGGAACTGGTAACATAAAAAGGTGTTCACTATGGCGTTCAAATCATTCAAATGCAAGTTTTATTCGAAGGGATATCACTCTTCCGCACAGAAACAAACGACAGCTTTTTTCGAAAGCTCGTATCAGTACCTGCGGCGAAACCAGGGAGTGGTAAGCCAGGAGAGTCATATTCCGTCGTCACATAACGTAGCGATCGGTCCTAATCCTGTAGTGGTTGCGAATGTGAATTACAACAATGTGGAGCATGTACTGGAGACTGAAGCAGGCGAAGAACACGGTTGTCAGCAGAGCAGGCCCAGAGCCAATACAGTGGGAGATGAGTTTCGGCTGGGCCGTAGCAGCAGAAGAGCCAGTTTTGGTGGAGCGACAGCCTCTGGTCAGGCGCGTGATCGCTACAGATCCATCAGTAACACAGAGTCCATACCGCACTACGCCAACCCAAGACACCTTGTCATCAACCAGCGGCTTTCTAGGAGTTATTTCTCAACGGCAGCTGCTGAATCTTCAGGTACGCAGACGCACGACGGACTGCCGGCTAGTTCCATAACCGTAACCGAGACGACAGTTGTACCGCAAGAGGCTCTCGAGTCCGACTTAGTTCGGAAAGACGAGTTTGTCTCTCCCTGGGAATCAGATACCGAACAGGCCTTGAATCCGAGCTCTTTTCTCCAAACCCAAACGAACGAAATAAAAAAATGTTACGCCGCAAAGGACTACAATCAAATTAACGCTCTTTTCCAGTCCCTCCAACGAAATGAAATAGTACCTCCCATCGAAATATACGAGATTGTCATCGAATCGGTATGCAAGCGCGACTTGGATAATGACAATGTAGACAACCGCATGTTCCAGCTTTTGAACTGCTATCAAGATTTGATAAAGAACAAAATAAAACCGACAGAGCACATATACAATCTAGTGATCGGTGGATTACTGCAGGGTTCCATATTAGCATACGAACTCAATAACGGAAATGGATATGACTTTTACAAGATCGCCGTGGGGCTTTTTCAAGCCTCTAACGCCCACAAGTCTCACGAGTTTACCAAGGATGTTCTAGACTGTTCACTCCTGGCGATGAACCTATACCCTGGACACGTGGAATACGCATACGTGAAGGGCGTGCTTAACAGCTCCAAACTTTACGTCAAGGACCCGTTCTATTACGTTTCCCTGATGACCTACGCAAAGAATCTTAATGACAATGCTGCTTTGAAGGAGCTTTACGAAGAATTTAGAAATATTTCCGTCACGGACACGACATTGCAAACGCATCAATATGAAGTTTACAGCGCAGCGCTTTCAGGCTTAGTTGAAACTGGCGATATGGCCCTAGCAATCAAGCTTCTAGACAGTGTTTTGACTGATGCAAAAGATAAGGTTGGACTCGCAACCAATGTTACGTTGGTACTCACTAATTTCCTGTTATCAGTCAGCAAACTTGACTGTCAAAAAGCGTACGACCTTTGGTTGGAATTCAAGAAACTAAAATGGATACCTGAGTTTTCTTACAACTTTTACTTAGCCTTGCTTTCGAATTCTTTAGGGGATTGGAAGCTAGCGAAAAAGATTTACGATTACATGTTTCCCATGACCAGAGAGTGCATCAGAGAATCTCCTAGTTTGAGCGACCGCCTTTTACAACCTAAACGCAGTGACTCTATGTTAAGCTCATTCCTTGATTATGCTTTACAACTCAATGATACCGAGGTTGTCATGAAATTGCTGGAAGAGTCCATCGTTAAAAAGTTTGGATTTGACATGGGTGTTTATTCGTACATTTTCCAATTTCTGAAAAATATTCATTGCCCTGATGACTATCTGTTACGCTTCATCAACTCGCATGGCCAGTACCTGAGTCACAGTAATGATAGATTCGAACTTTTAAATGGGTTGATTGATAGTTTTCAATCGCAGGTGATTCTTAACAAAGTTACGGAGATGAAGTTCTTTGTGGACGCTTGTAACAGCCTAAATGTTACTGAAAGCAGAGTTGTAAACTACAGCGGCCTGATTGCCTGTTTTCAGAGTTTATGGCGCTCTCCTCAAACCATCGAGAAGTACAGCTATAATATTGAATTACATGGTATCGTGATCTGTAAACTTTATGACCCTGAAGGATATTATGCCGTTATGGAAAACGAATACCTTCTCCAATTCAAGGAACGTTTGACGGAGAGGTTTGAAAAGCTGATGACAAATTACAAGAGATTAAACCTGGACCCTAGTTCAGTTTCTGGAGTTCCGGTACAAGCCGCAAAGTTGATCTGTATGCCAGAGGAGCTCGTTGCCTATTTCGCTCATCCAGGTGATTGGGACAAGTCATATCCATTGTGTTTGGGTTCGATGTTAAGAAATTCATTCCGTACCGGTCTCAAAAATCTGGAAAGGTTGCGTTCTGAGGGCTATTGCTTTGATTATGACACATATAAAGAGCTGATAAATCAAAAAGTGAATGATGCAGATATCGTTCAGAAGGCATTGAACCTGTGTCCAGATGAGCTTGAAAAAAGATATCTGTGCAACAACCTAGTAACGAAGACATACAGCAAAGAACTGGAAGAGAAGGTATTGAAGCATCCTCTTTTCAAGAGCGATATTTTACCTTATCTCAAAGACGCTTCTTACGTCAGACTGGCTAAAAATGTTTCAAATATTAAGTTCTTCAACGATCAGATCGAGTTTCCCAAACGTTTCAAGAGCATCGCCGTTCAAGCAGAGCACAAGGCTACTACTCAATACATTTATGAACAGCTTTACCGAGCAAAAGAGTATGAAGAAGTTTTGAAGTTCAACGAGGACTGCCCCGTTTTGAATGTACAAACGCTGTTAAAATCATGCATTCGCTCTGGTAGGTTCGATCAGTATAAGAATTTCCTCAGTATTTTCAAGAAAAGTTTAGGGCCCGAAGCGCTGCATATTCACGCAGAATACCTGATAAGCAACCGGAAACTCGACGAGGCAGTGAAACTGTTAAGGGGTCCCACACACAAAACAGAGCATAAAACTAATGATTTTCTGTCTTTCGCTTTATTTCTGAAAAGTTTCAAAGAACCTATTGCTCACTTCGAAACCGTGGAAAATACCCTACAACTGGCCAATGTTTTGTCTACTCAAGAAACATTTGCATCCATGATTTCGGTATACCAGACTCTCACGCGAGACTCAACTTTAATTCACAGTTCGGCCATGAATGAAGCGATGCACATTGAGATTGTTGAACAAATGCTGAACAATTTACATGACTCTTTGGCCTTTCTGAACTTAGAAGATGAGTCAGTAAAGAATGTGCTCACTCAGAAAGTCACAAACTATTTCCGGTTCAGAATGTTTTTGAAACTACCGGTTTTATCGTTGGATGAGGTCAATCAGATGCTCAACATATATACCAAGGTCAAAGAATCAGCCATCGACACTATGTTCAACAATGTCGTAGAGACAATCTATTTGAATCCTAACACTCGCATCCTGTATCTACACAACGGGATGTCTTTTAACTTCAAGCCCAAAGAACTGGTTAAAGTTGTGAACAAAATCGAAGATTTTTATAGTTCAGAAGGAGATCAAGAGAACGTGGAAAAAACTAGAAAGTTTGTGAGCGTTTTGAAGCAGTTATACCACATTTGATTTATGAGATCTAACCAAGAATACATTTTCCACCAACAGACGAAAGTGGTTACGATATAAAGAACATTACAGATTCAACAATAATCTCAAAGCCCCAATTAAGTCATAAGTGGGCACAGCATCTGGCTGGACTATGAGGTTCAGCCAAATTTGATACATTTTCTCGACGTTATCTCAGCATTTATATGTTAAATTTATGAATTTATGAAACTTTCTTTTTACTTTCCGGAGACAGCAATGGCCTTCAAGCTCTAGGCTTAAGTGATGAGATGCTCTGATATTAAGTTGTTGGAACGTTGTTCATATACTCTGCCAGAACTGTATTCAGCGGTGGCACATTGGCAAGCGTATGCAGGATAACTGGCTTCACGTTTCTGCAAAATTTATACCCAACGCCCTTGCTATCGTTTGATATCAGACAAAGGAAAGTAGAACTAGCCTTTGATACATCTGATATCTTACTTGGGAACTTTATGATTGGTAGATCAGTTTGCGAGGCCTCGCCAGTTTCGTCAGCAAGTGAATCAGAAGACGAGTTTCCACCAATAGATAGGTTCGCAGACGCCTCTCCTTCGGATATGGAAACAGGTGTAGACCTAGGCTGAATACCTTTGATTACAAACCTCTTTTTTCCAGTAACCGAATCGGTAATAACCATGGCAGATGCATCTTTGAAAGCGTTCGATACATTCTTTATGAACTCCACAGCCGGTAGGAGTTTTCTGCCCGATTCTTTGACAGCCTGAGAAAACTCCGACTCATAGCCTCTCCAGAGGCTAATTTGAGTAACTTCAGCATCAGCCACTTGCTCGAAACAGCACCAAAGCCATGCGCTTGATCTCATAGGCTCGTTAAGCTCGAGAACCTGGGAAAAAGCTGTTTTATCCAGCTTGGGGGGCTCTTTAGGGGCAGGCGGCTGGAGCCGGCGCGTCAGTTTGATTTGTGTTTTCGTCACGGCATCGTAATCAGGAAGTTCGACGTTATAAGATAAAAGTTTTGGAAGCACCGCTGCTAAAATAGCATAACGTTCTTCTTTTTTGAACAGAGTAGCAATTCTTTCGTTTCCAGGTAAAACATATTGGTACAAGAAATCGAGAGATGCCATGATCAGCTCACTATCACAATCCACCAGTAGATAGGAAGTAATTTGATCCAGAATGTTGTCATGCAGATTGTCTGCAGCACTTTCCTCATCGGCTTTAGATCTAACCAGTAGTCGGGATAGCGACCGCAGGATCGAAATGACCATATAGCGATCATTAGTGTCGATTAAGATTGATACCAAGTTTTGAAAATATGGGTCGTCTTTTCTTGCAGGAGCAATGTACGACGAAATTGCCTCCATAAGATCAATAACATAGTGAATGAGCTCATTGAAAAACGGAGCGTTTTTGCTATAGAGGGAGAAGGTGGCCTTGTTGATCGCCGTAGACAGCTGCAGTACCGATAGAATAAAGCTTTTCAAAGTGTCATTTGTGGCAAGTACTTGGGTAGACTCAGTATCCTGTGCCATGTTTCGCAGAACAAGGATAGTATTGAGGCCCCTTTGCAAAATAGGGACGTCATTTTCGGCGTTCAAGGGCATGTCGAACCTGTGTAGAATAGGGCTAATTGCAACAACGAACCGGTTGAAAAGGGGCAGTAAGTCTCTGTTTTCTTTGAGGTTGATCATATAGGAAGCCTTGTTACTATACGCCAGATACTTCTTCAACGCCCAGTGCACCTCGTCTGGAATTCCACTTATCAGAGCCATCTTCATCCGCGTCAGGTCGTTAACACCTTGAGAAGCATCCCGAGGAAGATGTTGGAAGACATTCAAGCTAGCAATGGTATGCTGCAGAGCGCTCAATCCACTTTTGGTGGTTAAACCGCTGGACTGCTCTCGAGAAACGTAGATGGGCTCAGGTACGACCGACGATAGCGCATTCGGTTGAGCCATATCTGGTGATTCCGCAGGCAAAGGTGAATCACCCAAAAGCGTTGAAGCCACCGGAGAACCCTGCTTAAACGTTCTTTCGGTCATGGTCGAAGCTATAACAGCAAATGTAGCGCTTGAACAGAGTTCATTTGCAGGATGCCTGTGATCTGCCAAGGTCAACTTCAAAAATCCAGTGTATCTTAGTACATAGTGATATAAAAATTCTACCCATAACACTTTACAAGTAAGTAAACCACATAAGGCCACGTTTCCACCGTCCGAGGGCCCATCTCATCGGATTTACCGTAACGCGCAACGCTGGTCTTGACAGCCGTCCATGTGCTCTTCTTCGCTTAATCCATTTAGTCCTTCAAGCAGCCGTTTCAATTAGACTAAAATGATATATCCTATGTTCGAATCGAAGCTCAGGCACATTTAAAGTAAATTAAAACAAAAAATTATAATCCGCTGTTCGATTCTCGATCTTGTCATATATATTACTAATTCCTATGTCCTATGTTCGATTTACCCCGTGGTCATTTTTTATTCGCAATATACCTGAAAAGGTCAATTGGAGCAAAAGCTGTGGAGAGCAAAGAATTCGGTCCCTTAATTCCTGAGATGCCAGGTGAGGTAAAAAGATATATAAAGGGCAAGGGACTCATATTGAGTATCGTTGCAATATCAAAAACGGCCAGTAGATATTCCACTTGTGTAATTATCGAAAGTATAGGACTGTGACAAGGGATCAATTCTACGAATCAATTTTTCAGTCAATATCAGGCTATTCAGGATCACATATAAGCAGAAATCCAAGCCGGTATGAAGATCGCAGGATTATTTTTGCTTACGTCGTTAGCCGCAGCAGACGTGGCTAATCTGTATGATAAGTGGACTAGCAATGACCTGCAACAATATCTAAAGGACCAAAAACAGACGTTGCAAAAATCAGGGGAGAGTAGCGTTGAAGTGTTGAAACAACAGGTTCAAGATGTCTGGAACAAACAGACGCAACCCACGCCGTGGTGGAAGTTTTGGGAGCGTAAGACGAGGCTCGCGGACTTTTACCATAACCAGGACCCCATTTCCGAGTGGTTCTTTGACAGCTGGTCGGCCAAAGATCTCCGCAAGCTGCTCAACAAGAGCAAAGTGAAGTTCGATTCAGACGCATCGCGTGACACGCTAGTGGCCAAGGCTAAGGAGAGCTTTGACACAATCTCATCGAAACTCGGCTCCTCGGGCCTTTACCCTTCCGAATCGTATTTCCAGAATTGGGACGAGTATGACCTCCAGACCTGGTTGGATGAGTATAAGGTTCCTTACGACAAGGCCCACGCAAAGAAGGATGAGCTACTGTCAAAGGTTCGTGAAAACATCTACGACGCGTCGCGTTATATCGATGATGAGCGCTTGAACCTGTTGGAACACCTAGATCTGGCGAACCAACAAGTGGTTGAAAAGGGTGGTAAGATCAAAGACGACATCTTTAATTCGTGGTCACCCAAGGAGCTAGAAGAGTGGCTACGTAGCCACAAGGTCAAGCTCGAAGACAAAAGTGTTCATGACCGCAATTACCTGCTCAATTTGGCGCAAAAGCACAAGAAGTATTTGAAGGATGACGCTGAATGGTATTTGCAAATCGCCCAAAAGAAGGCTAGCCCTTTCTTTGCCAAATCTGAAAAAGCTGCTGCTTCTATCTGGGATCAAACCGTTGGAAGAGTCAAGAACTTGAAGGATTACTTGTATGAAGAAGAAAACGTTGTCAACCACACTTTCTTGCTCGGCGTGGAATCTTGGCCTAAGAAGAGATTACGGTCGTTTTTGGATGCTCGTGGGATCTCCTATTCGTTCTTCAGCACTCGCGCTGAGCTACTAGATCTGGTCAAAGAGTCTTGCAACAAACCTCTCACTAACTTGACCAACTCTCCCGCTATTGCTGAGTTCTTTGACGGCTGGTCTTTTGAGAATCTAAAGGAATGGGTTAAGGATAAGAACGACGACATCACCTCTTCTGACGTCTACAAGTCTGCCACCGGTAGAATCAGTGACATGCTAGCTCGCGCTCACAAGCAAAGCAACGAGGCTGCTGACTCTGCAGCTCAGTACGCCAAAGAAAAGGGCTCCGACGCTGCCGGGTATGTTGTGGAAAAGGGCTCTGATGCAGCTGAATATGCCGCCGAGAAGGGTTCTATTGCCACCGATTATGCCGCTGAGAAGGGTCGCGATGCCGCCGAATATGCCAAGCAAAAGGGTTACGATGCCGCTAGTTATGCGCAGGCCAAAGGAGCTGAAGCTGCCTCTCAGGCATCTGAATATGCCAAGGAGAAGGGCACTGATGCCTCTAAGCTTGCTAAGCAAATGAGTTCCGAGGCTTCAAAGACAGCAAAGTCAAAGGCATCTGAGGCGTCCAAACTGGCCAAGGTAAAAGCCTCAGAGGCGTCCAAACTTGCCAAGGTTAAGGCCTCGGAGGCATCCAAACTTGCTATGGAAAAGGGAGCTGAAGCCACAGACTACGCTAAAGTAAAGGGTGCCGATGCTGCAGAGTATGCTAAAGATAAGGGCACCAACGCTGCTGCTCAAGCCGCTGCTTACGCGCAGGAGAAGGGCGCAGATGCCGCTGCTTACGCTCAAGAAAAAGGTGCCGACGCCGCTGCCGCTGCTCAGGCCAAGGGCTCTGATCTGTCTGGTGCTATTGCGGACAAGGCCGATGAATGGACCCAGCTTTTCAACTCCTGGTCTACGGACGACCTCAAGAGCTATGCCAAGAGTTTTGGCATTAAAACAGGTCCTACCACCACCCGCGAAAAGCTATTGGATCAGGTGAAGGAGAACACAATGTGGTTCTTTGGTTACCAAGAACCATTTTACAAGAGGGTTCCTAAGAAGGTACAGAAGATGATGTCGAATGGCTACCATGCTGTCTTACGCAACTGAACCTACCTTTGATGGTGTAGACCTAAACTTTATCTTACTTCCAAAACCTCTTCACGAAGTCACGATTAACAGCATTACAGATTTTGATTCAAGGTCGAAGAAGAAGTAGGCTCACTCTCTCAAACATCTGAAATAGCTTGTATGTATGATTTAACGCTGATTTAGCTATCTTTTAGAACTTTGTTCAACGGAGTAGGTCATAAGGCTAAGTAGACTCGTATCTAATGAGGTATACAAAATTTAAAGATTGGAAACCGCTAATTGCCGTCAGAGCAGCAATATAGAGAATAAGTCCTATTTTGTAGTTCCGCAAATCAACCGAAGTTCTTCATCAAAATAGGTAGAAGATGTCCAAATATGCCTGGTATACAAGAGTGACTGATGCTGCTCATCGTCTGACTGTTTTAACGCTAGTAGGAGGCACCATGTACATGGCTGGTGGTTTGGTGTACACTATGTACCAGAACGGTAAGAAATACGAGCAAAAGGTTACACAGGAAGCCAAGAACGCTGAGATAGAAAATCTCAAGTAGCGAAATGAAGTCCAGTTGTTGAGAAGTCCGACTCGGACGTGCATGTACATATTATTTTAACGAAATATATAAGGGAAAGATACCGTTTTTTTTAGGTGGGTTTGCTGCGCTTGACAGTTGATGAGTGTGATTTATTTGTGTGTCGCCTCTTTTTGCCCTTGATAGGCTTTCCACTATGCGTAAGATCCTTTTGCCGCAGCTGGTCCATGCGCGCGCGAAGTGCTTCTGAATCTGCACCCTCTGCGTTCAGAGTAATAACGTCGAGCGAACTAAAGCCTTTGTCGCACACAGGACACTTTCCTACTTCTTGCGTATGTTCGAGCATTCGTCGTGGAACAACGTGTCCACACCCAACTAGATATGCGAACTTTCCTGAGCTTTTCCCCAGAACTTCATCGCCTACCTCGCAGCTCAGACCAGCCCCTTTATTCTCAGTGAGATTCTGCAGCTCTACTACATCCTTGAGTGACTTGATGTGCCCAAAAAGTCGTACTTGGTCCTCAGTATAATCTTCATTGTCCGGCGTCAAGAGCCATTCGAGCACTGCCTCTTTGCTCAATAAACCGCCCAGATAATCGCTCACCACTGGCAATTCCAAAGGGCGCCCACTCAGTCGGCAGGCGCTCCATCGTGACACCATATCGAACCTTTTGGCGTCCCCATCTCGGAGTTTTTCTTTTGGCTTGCTCGTGGCCACTTGTAAGTTTTTGACTCGAACTATCGACGAACCATCATTCTGCCTCGCGTCAGTACTACAAGAACACCATTTAAAGGCTTTAACTGTCTCCTACTTACACCCATTATTAGTTTCTTGATTTCTCGCTGGCGCGATGAGCTAGTTGTAATAAGTTGGTGAAAAAACATCATCTGAATCTCACTTACAAAATAGAATAGCATCGCTCAGAAACACACACACACACAATGTCTGGCTACGATGACAGAGATAGATGGTATGCATGCAACACCTAACACTTATTTTATACTCTTCATCGATACTAACGTCTTTATAACAGTCACTTTTACTACAAAATAGGCGCTTGCAGACATGGCGACCGCTGTTCGAAAAAGCACATCCGACCATTACAATCTCCTACGCTCTTGGTCCCAAACATGTACCGCAGACCCGAAGTAGAGGCGGCTCAAGACCTGCAACGCGACTTTGACGGCTTCTTTGAGGACGTATACATGGAAGCGTGCAAATTTGGCGAGCTGCAGGCTATGGTCGTTTGCGAGAACAAAAATGACCATCTCAACGGTAATGTATACCTCATGTTTTCCAACTCCAGAGACGCCCACAAAGCCAAGGATAGCTTCAACACCCGCTGGTATAACGAGCGCCCGCTCTACTGCGAATTTTCCCACGTCTCTGACTTTCGCGAAGCCATATGTCGCAAGCACGACATGCGCTCCTGCGAGCGTGGGGACGAGTGTAACTTTATGCATGTTCAGAGACCATCCCGAGACCTCCAGACTGACCTCGAAAGAGCACAATGGAAGCAGAACCACGTCAAATAAAGGCCAAATTGTAGCGAGATGACCATGAAATGGAAGCGATGATATTCGTGGTTAGTGATGTAACTTTTCCAAATTTATGACGGGTACAGATGTTCAAGAAGATCCGACCCGGTGGCAAAACAAGGTCAGATCAATCAGTCAAAAGACCAGTGACCTACAAGTAAATCAAGCATTGAGCGACTGAGAATGACTGACAGATACTCGTTCTCGCTTACGACATTTTCGCCAAGGTATGTTTAAGATTTTAGAGACGGCAGAGATGGCGGTTTGGATGGAAAATCAGAATCAGAGACAGGACACTAACTCGAGAAAAAAGCGGCAAATTAGGTCAGATTGACTATGCTTTGGCAGCCGTCAAACAGGGTGTGACATCACTGGGCATACGGGCTACTAATGGTGTGATTATCGCAACAGAGAAGAAATCTACGTCGTCTTTGGCGCTGACGGAAAGTCTATCCAAAGTGGCGCATATCACACCGGATATTGGTGCTGCTTACTCAGGAATGGGCCCTGACTTCCGGGTGCTCATCGACAAGTCCAGAAAAGTGGCACACACGCAGTACAAACGTATCTACAACGAATATCCTCCAACTAAAATTTTGGTCGCCGAGGTCGCTAAGATTATGCAGGAAGCAACGCAATCCGGTGGTGTTAGGCCCTTTGGCGTTTCTCTGCTGGTTGCGGGCTACGACGAGCACAATGGATTTGGCTTGTACCAGGTGGATCCTTCAGGGTCTTATTTCCCATGGAAGGCCACCGCAATTGGGAAGGGTGCTACGGCGGCCAAGACATTCTTAGAAAAAAGATGGAACGACGAATTGGAGCTAGAAGATGCCATCCACATTGCTCTCCTTACTCTGAAAGAGTCTGTCGAAGGCGAATTCAATGGTGACACGATAGAAATTGCCGTTGTTGGAGAGGAGAATCAAGATCTTTTAGGCTTCACAGGTGACTCTAGTGCTAAAGGTCCCCGTTTTCGTAAGTTGACTGCACAGGAGATCAACGATAGGTTAGAAGCTTTATAATTTAAGGAAACTACGTAATGACCGTTTAAAAGAAAACTAAGAAAGAGATTTTTAAATGCTGGCGCTAGCGTGAGACTATTTCTAAGCTACTTGAAAGGAGCCTTTAAGGGATCGATCACAGTGCCTGGTTTGGTGAGGATTCTTGGCTTGATCATGCGCTGGTGAGCCGTCCTGGAGGTCCACTCTTGACCCAAGGGCATTCTGAGAGAACGTTCATATTGTTCCCTGCTCTCGAATGGGAAAGGTACGGCCGACGATTGGTATTTGAGGTTCTTTTTGTTCACTTTTTCATTTACAATGACATTTTTCAGGTGCTTGTCCTTTCTCTTATCTTTCGCAACCGTGCCCTTGACAGTTTTGAACTTCCGACGTTTGGTAGGCGCCGCTCCAGCACCAGCCCAATCACCCCAACCTGGTAAAGTGACGTCCTCGACTTTGTCGTCTTCATCGATGGCTACACGTTTTTTTTCCTGCTCAAACTTGTCTACCACGTCATCACCAGCAAATGCCTCTGCTATGATGTCTTGTTGCTTGAAAATAAAACCATCGACATCTTCATCACCCTTAGCGTAAGGATCTACTAATTGCATCTTGTTTGTGCTGTCGACATCAAGAAGTAATTCGTCGTCCCTGGCGCCTTTGCCAGAGGACTTTGATTCGCGTTTAGACTTCTCCTTGGCGATCTTGTTAGCACTTTTCGCTAGCCTCGAACTGCTTTCATCCACAACTCTCACCTTGCTTGACTTTTTAACATTATGGCTTTCATCGTCGTTCAGCCAAGGATTGATCTCTGCTTTTTCCTCGTCATTCTTTTCGTCATTCGAAGCACTGGCGCTAGCCTTCTTTTTGCCTTTCTTATTTTTAGTACCTGCTTTTGACATACGACCGGTGAGTGATCTTGCATTGTCTTCTTCGATATCCTTTTTTAGCGTCTCATTGCTTTCCAACAGCTCAGATTTGCTCTCTTCAGTACCAGGAGCATATACTCTTCTTCCAGAATTGATATTCACATTCGCTCCATTACCACCATCTCTCTCGTTATCGTCAGAAAGGAAAGCATCGGCTCCCGACTCCATAGCTCTTAGTTTACGAATGGACTCGTTGTTTGCTTCTGCACGTCTTGCTTCAGCATTTTTCATGAAGGCCATGTTCATGACACCACTTTTGCCGAGATTTTCCCTGACCTCAGTCTCTTGTGGGACTGCTGCTAAACTCTCATCGCGCTCTATATCACTTAAACCACTATCACTTTCACTTCCAGATTCATGGCCGACCATCTTGGCCCGCAGACGCTCGCCCTGCCTTAGCATCTCCTCCATTTCCTCTCTGGTCTCCTTATCTTTAGTCATACCGTGTTTGACCATGTCCTTTGCCCACTTCGAGGTTGTTTTGTGTTTCAAGGACATCCTCTCACGAGCTCTTGCCACGTCATGAGCCTCCCTATCACTTTCGTCTGATTCCTCTATTAGTTCTTGATTCTTTAGCATTTCCTTTTTCTTTATGCGATGGTAAGCTTTAGACTTTATCTTCTTTATTCTCTTTGCCTTGCGCTCCTCTCTGAACATGAGCTCTCTCATCAATCGAAGCTCGGCTGTTCTCTTCCTCATTTCTTCGGGAGACATCTTGGCAGTGGCAATTTCCTCAAAGGTAGACTCCTTTTGCGGATCAGCCAAATTACTGTCTGCAAGTAGTAGGTCCACTTCCTTTTCGAGCTGTGTACCGGGAGATTTCTCAGAACGCGTGAACATCGAACCATCGTTGTGTTGAGGTGTTGGGTTCATAGGGAAAGATAGGTGTTCTGCCTGTCTATTCTGCTGCACCACATCCCTCCATTTACCTACTTGCTCTTTCGAAATCTCGTACGCGGCTTTACGATCGTGTCTTTGCTGGATACGCTGAGGAAGAGGCACATCTAACGCTTCAGTTTTGCCCTTGATTAGTACTGCTTTTTCTACGGCCTCCTTGTCGTCAATCGCATTCATCATATCGGTTAAGTTTAGTTTCTTCCGCTCGTTTGAAAAAGCTGGAAGAGCATACTCGTTCTCTTCGCCAGCAGCGGCATTGTCTAATCTACGATACTCTGATTTTTCTGTTTCCTTTTGTAGTTTGGCGGCGACTGTGTTGAGCTCAATATCCTCATCGCCAGATACTTCGTCAAAAGGGTCTTCTTCTTCTTCTTCCTCGCTGCTTTCGCTAGATTCCTCGCTGTCAGAGGAATTCTCGGAGAGGCCTTCGTCATCGAGATGAAGTGGTTCCTGTGGGTCGATAGTAGCTTTTTCAGAAGACTTGGCTTCATCCATATCCCATACAGCCGAAAGAGGCATCAGGTCTTCTTCATCGATAGAGGTGTATCCTCCTTCCTCTTCATCATAGGCATCGGCGCCAGATTTCTTCTTATCTCTTATTGTCTGCGAAAATTTCGAATTCATCACATCAAATTCATCGTCTGACCCAAGAACATCATCAGAATCGATTTCCTCATCTTCCATTTCCTCATCTTCATCTTCATCATCTGAACCTGCCTTCTGGGCGTTCACAACTGTACCATTGCGACGAAGATCCTGAGAAAACCCAGCCTCTTCATCGCTCGAACCACCAAGTTCTTTTGCGGCAATCTCCAAAGCATTTTGAACTCTCTTCTTAGAGTTTTTAGACTTGGATTTCCGGCTCATCTTAAGATGTTTGTAGTTGTTCAGTCTTACTGAGAAGCTAGCTCATCGCATCGCATCTAAAATTTTTATATTATGAAGTTGTTCATCTACTATATGGAGAGCACGTGACCAAATCAGCATCTTGAGGAGCAGCCGCGCCGTCTAATTGTCTATACGTTAGGCGAGTTGATCAATTACTGAGTAGCTTGCTGTTGCTGAGCAGCTTGCTGCTGTAGTCGCATAGCGGCCTGCCTTATATGGCCCTCGATTGCCATCGAGGATTGACTCTTTTCCTTGATAATATTCTGTATCTGTACTGATTCTTTGTTCAATTTGGCAATCTTCTTTTCGTAAAATTCAATAGCATCTTTGTCGGTCTTTTCAACATAGTAGCCTGTTCCCACGTCAACCATATATTTCTTATTGTCCTTGACCTTCCCTTTGACGTACAGTGAAGCTGATAATGGAACCAAAAGTTCATGATCTTGATCTTCTAGCTTCGAGATGGCTTCAATATCGTCTTTACACTCCTTGAATTTGTTACGGGCTACATTCAAAGCTTGCAATGATTGGGTGAAATGCTGCAACTCTTGGTCAAACTGTTGTTTGACCATGGACAGTTGCTCCGGATTAAGCTTGGTAAGATCAACTGAGGTTAGCAAGAAGTTAGTATCGCATATTGCAATAGTGACCATACCCAAGGCCTAAACGTTTCATACTCTTTTGCGCGGACATGTTGATCAATGGTCTTTTATACAGGTGGGGCACTTTTCCATTATTTTGTTTTCCATTGAATTAAATATATTATATTTCAAGATACAAGTGAGCTACCAGAACTTATGAAGAATAATGAGCCCTGCAAATGGCACTTCGTCCTTCCAGAGCATTCTTGCAGGTGTTCAAAGGTTAAGACAAGATAATGATAGACAAGAAAATAATAGACAGCCAGATTTGCCTCAACCGCCTGCGGCAGAAAAGACAACCTCTGCGCCAGAAAGATCACTGGGAAAGATAGAGGTCACTAATGCTTTCAATCAGAGGAAACAAGACCTTAACAGCAATGAACCGTCTGAATTAGACACTCGCAAGAGAAAATGGGGAAATGCCACTTCACCAGGAAAAACTGTGCTTGTAAGCACATCTCAAAGAGGAAATCCTCTATTGAGCAGTTTGACAAATACATCATGGCGCTATGTATCATCAACAGGAGGAAACAAGATATACTATGATTATTGCGTACAAGGCAGAAACATCATATTTCTTTCTCTGAAATACCACAAACTGCATCCTGAATATATCTCAAAAAAGATACAGCCGCTAATAAAAAATAAGAACAACATACTTATTTGTGTTGTGGATGTTGACAACTCAGAAAATATTTTGAAGGACCTCAATAAAGCCTGTCTGTTCAACGGCTTTGCGCTGCTTTTGGCCTTTAATTTCGAACAGGCAGCCAAGTATATTCTCTATTTGAACAAATAAGCCATCATACAACCACTAGGTCAGTCCCTTGCTTATTGCCATTTTTCGTCATCTTCGCACTCTTAGCGCCAAATTGAATTGCTCTTTTAGGTTCTTCAGAAATGTTTCCCAGAGAAAGCTTTTTCTCAGCAACCATTCTCAATATCATTTTGTTGACCTTGTAATTGATTGGTAGCTGCGTAGAAAACTCAATGACGCGGTCATCGAGAAATGGGTAGCGGACCTCAACACCATTCGACGCAATCACTTTGTCATCACGATTGAGGTTACGGTCATGGATATTGTTTATTTGCGTCTCCAACTCACCAACAAGCTCTTCGGGCGTTTTATTAGAGAACTTATGGTAACCACCATACAGTTCATCGGCACCCAATCCGCTGAACAAAACAATCCCGCGTCGTTTATATGATGCCCTTTTTAGAGTCCCCTGTTCTATGAATCCTTCACCTCGAGAGGCAAAGTAAAATGCTGCTGCAATCGATAGGTCCATTTCAGTTTGCTTAGGATATATCAATTCTAGTATATGATCCCTCTTTTCCAGGTATTCTTGATAAGCAACGTCAACCTCTACAAATTTTATATCAATTTGTGGGAATAGTGCTTTTAGAGCATTTGCAGATTTTCGACCTAATGCTCTATCGGGCACCTGAGCTGGTAGTAAGCCGGTTCTTGGATTTTCAAAGCCAACATTTAAGAGCTCCACTACAGTTTTACTCTCAGATTCAAGGATATGGTGACAAATTAAAGCGGCTATTACAGAACAGTCTAGGCCGCCCGAAAATAATACAGAGACAGGGTCATTGCCTTTTTTAAGCGGATGAATGGTATCCACTCTATCTCTCACAGCTACGCTTAGATGCTGATATAGCTTTTCGATATTTTCATCAAGAAGAGTAAATCCATCGTCAATGACATTCGAAATGGATAGAGGTATTTCATTAATCCTGACATCAGTGCTTAAGTGTCCACTTTTCGACTGATAGATGTAAATAACACCTGCTTCGCAATTTTGAAAGCCATCTACCTTTCCCGAAACGCTTGTAACGCAGAGGTTTCTTTGTTCTGCACATGTCCTAAAAGCTAAACTTCTCTTGCCAACGCCGTCACGCCCAAAAAAGATCTCACCAGTAGCTCTATCATATACAGTGTATGCAAATTCTCCGGACAGTTTTCTGATGACGGTTGGAACATTTTGTACTATTGAAAGCTCGGTAGCGATATACTGCGTATCGTTATGCGCAATTGATGAGTTATAAATCTCACCGTTGTATTGTAGTACAAATCTATCATTTATGTCAATGCACTGCTTAGTCAGAGGTTCTCTCAACGACAGGATAGAGGTAAACCATACGGCTGCGTCAGTGGCTGAACTCTTAAGGGAAGCATAATTTGGTCCCCGATCTACAATGTGCGGTATCAGCGTCTGAAGAAAACCCAACTGCCGAGTATGGGGCAATAAGTCACCCCTCGCAAGCTCTTCTTCTCCGAATTCATGAAAAGAGTCCTCAAGCGGACACGACTCTCCATAGTGTGAAAGGAGTATCCCGCACATTTTGTTTTCTTTCTATGATAAGCGAGGTTACGGGTTTGCAAATGAACCTGAAATTCAATCTTTACTTTCCTCAGAACAAGAAGGGCGTCCCGTTAATGGAGAAGGAAGAAGAGGCCGAGAACGGCCAGGTAAAAGCTGAGCAGCAAACTTACACAGCGGCAAAAGCTGAAACAAGTCAATATCCGAGTCAGAGCGATGAAGAGGAGATTTTTTACGACTTTCAGTCATTCGTTAAGCTAATGAAAGACCCCAGGGCAGACCCTATTGTCAGGTACACAAGATCTTTCCTGCACAATTTTTTAACTAAGAGAGAACTATGGACCACTGATGAGCAATCAAAGCTTGTGAATGATTTTAAGTTGTTTGTGTATGATAAAATGCCAGCTTATGAACCCTTCAAATCAGTTGACGCAGCTCATCTTTTGAACGCACAAGAGGGTATGGAAAAGCTAATTATGGGTAAGATGTACGGGAAATGTTTTTCCCCCTGTCTGCGATCTCAGCTGAAATACCTGGATGAGGGCCATAAAATGGATCTAGAGCAAGATACTTTACTTGCGGATAAAAGAACAGAGTTTCGCTTTATCGAGCCCAAGAACCTCGAAATACCTAACGCCATATCTTCAAAGCTTGAAACTTTCACCAAGCTTTCTGGTAAAGAACTTAGTCGTATAAACAATTACAAGGCGCCGCGGGACAAAATGGTGTGTGTTCTCAACGCGTGCAGAGTTATATTTGGGTTTCTCAAACATTCAAAATTAGAGAATGGTGGGGCTGACGCCTTTGTTCCAATGCTAATATATGCCATTCTTAAAAGTGATGTCGAATCATTGATCTCAAACGTTAATTATATTGAAAGATTCCGCTACTGCGAGTTTTTGCGGGGCGAAAGCGCTTATTATTTGAGCAGCCTACAGGGCGCAGCTGCTTTTATCACCCAAATGAATGTAAAATCTCTTAACATTGAAGACGAAGACGATTTTGTCGCTAAGTATGATGAGAATCAAGAGGCGACCAGACAGGAGCGGAGAAGTCAGTCCTCACCTAATCCAAACAAAAACTCAGAAGTTCCTCGTGAAATATTTGGGCCATCACCCAGTGATTACATTCTGAAGCCACTCGACGAAGCTACTTCTAGCGTCATATCCAAGGTTGCGGGGCTTTTTGCTCAGAGCCCAACGCCGCCAGCTGAAAACTCAGAAGATATCTCCCCAGATGAGGATCTGGATATACCCAGACTCGCTCAGGAGATAGAGGCAAAGGAAAATGCAAGGGTTTTAGAGGAACTTCATGCTATGTTCCCGGATATGGACCAAGAACTACTGCGAGATGTGTCCGCTGCTAAAAAATATCGGATTGGTGCTTGCGTAGACGTGTTACTAACGCTGTCATCTTGATACGTGGCATCACCTGCCTGCTAAAAAGGAGGCTCAGTCTTTTGCAACAGATGACTAATTCTCAGGAGGGCGGACCCAAAGAATTAAGCTTACCTACCAGGTAAGACAAGACTAGGGCATGATGGAATATGCAAAAGGTTCTTCGTGAATTTCGGAAACAGGATATGCGCCATTTGTGCGTTATAGTTCTCAAGAACTAACCTTCAGCACTATGCATGCATATGGTTGTTTAGTGCGATCTAAGAGGGTGTATTAGGTTCCATCTATGGTCTTGCTATTTTCCACATCATAAAGTTACCAGATGATGAGTTCATAATATAGGACTCTTCAGGAGAAGCCAAAACTTCGGTTGTTGTGCTATTGCATAATACATACAAGTGTAAACCAAGATGATGAAAGCTAGGAATTTTTCTCTAGCCTATCCTTTGTTTTGGCAACGATTATTGTAGTATAAACACATCCAAATGGAATTTGATGTGCCTGAGCTGATATGCCAAGCTCGCAAGTAGGATACCATGTACAGCTAATAGTTATTTGCGGAGAAAGTTCCTAGAGACCAGGTTGTCAATGTTTCCATCCTTGATATGCTTCGGAACTGCAACAACTTCAACAATAAGTAATTTGGACGGTGAATATACGCTTGCATTTCAGCTAGCTCAATTAAAGAACTGATCGCCCGGACACGGGTTGACTGAAATTCGGTTAGTCATATAAAGGGTATGCGCCATCAATAGAAGTCTTCAATACTAGAACTATGTCGATGTTAGAAGAGTAAAATTCACCGATCTCACTAAGTACTCAACCTCTTAATATGTTGCTACTTAAAACAAAAGCTGAAAGGAAGTCAAGAAGCCTACCACAGAGAAGGCAAAACTCATCGGGTTTCAGAAATCGACATGGCATCAAGAATTTCAGGTCTTCCTAGCTTGGTGTAGGATGTTCAGCGTCATCTTCCTTTCTTTATTTCGTAATCAATGCTGTAGAATGGTCTGGTAAGAATCGGCTAAATCGCCAGGCTGTCCCAAGAATGATGAGTAAACGAGTATATAAAGTGGACTGCTATCATTGTAAGTACTATCATCAAAACCCATAATAAGTATTGTTGAAGTAGATGAGGAGCGTTTCATTACTATCTGCAGCCATATTAACCGGCACAGCGCTGGGTCAAGCCAGTATTAATAATACAACCGTCGAAGACTCTACGAATTTCTGTAAGATCAACAAAGATGAGGTTATAGGTTATACTTGCGACGTAACCTTCAAGGAAATCAACGAAATTAACAACAAGATACGGCCTGAGCTAGTGTCTCTGGTGCACAGCGACTTTTTCAAATACTTCAAGTTAAACTTATACAAGCAGTGTCCATTTTGGAACGACAATAATGGATATTGTGTGAACAGGGCATGTGCAGTGGATGTGATCGAGGACTGGGACAAGCTTCCTGAGTACTGGCAACCAGAGGTTTTGGGCGGGATTGCTAACGAAAGCGTAGAGGCCGACAATTCAAAAGATGACGAGTGCGCTTTTCTAGACCAGCTTTGCGAGATGAATAAAAATTCGGCGCCAACCAAGCCCGATATTGATTACTGCGACGTCCAAGACTTTCACAACGACCAGTCCGTGCTGGTAGATCTAACTGCCAATCCTGAAAGGTTTACAGGTTACGGTGGCGACCAATCCTCACAAATTTGGTCTAGCATATACAAAGAGAACTGTTTCTCCTCTGATCAAGCGGGACAATGTTTGGCGAAGGACGCTTTCTACAGACTGGTTTCTGGACTACACGCATCTATTGGAACTCATTTATCAAATGACCACCTCAACACGGAAACTGCGAAATGGGGCCCTAATTTGGAATTGTTCATGGCCCGTGTTGGAAACTTCCCTGATCGTGTTGCAAATATCTACTTCAATTATGCTGTCGTCGCGAAAGCTCTTTGGAAAATCCAACCATATCTCTCCCACTTGGAATTCTGCAATGCCTACCATGAAGATGTTAACTCATTGATTAGTAGCGTGGTGTCCAATTTGGATTCTAAGATTTTTAATGAGAACCTGCTCTTCCAGGACCAAATCAGTTCCAACCTAAAAGATGACTTCAGGACACGTTTCAAGAATGTTACCACTATCATGGACTGTGTTCATTGCGACAGGTGTAGGCTCTGGGGCAAAGTTCAAACCACGGGATATGCTACGAGTCTGAAAATTCTGTTCGAGATTGATTCAGAGGACGAACAGGCTAAGCAGAATGTCGTGGACAAGTTGACCAAATATGAATTAATTGCTCTATTTAACACCTTTGACAGGTTATCCAAGAGCATTGAATCTATTAACAACTTTGAGAAAATGTACAACGACAAGCTTCTGAGCACTGGGGACAAAATATTATCGCTTTTCAAGAGCAACAATTTCTTCAGGCTCCTAGGCAATGCTGGAAAATCGATAAGCTCGTCTTTGGCAAGCAAACCTCCTACACAGCCCGCGACCGAGGATGTGATTACAACCGCGACGGAGAATTCTACGTCTGATAACACCGAGACTGAATTCAAAGATCTTATCTTACCCCCCAAAAGAGACGTCAAACCTGAAAATAACACCATCAAAGGAATGTGGCGTACCGAACTTCACAATGTCAAAGAAGCATTTCGCTTCTTATGTCACAGCTATCTGAATCTTCCCAGAACTTTGGTGAAGCTGACTTTTTTCAGGCTGAAGAAAATGTGGAATTCTTTCATTGGTGTTCCAAATTACGTCGATGAGGTGGACCATAATCCATACACATATGAATTTAGCCTTCTTAAAGGGAACTAATGAAATCTTACTCTGTTTTTTTGTTTCTGTGTTTTTTTAGCTTTTCGTTTCAGTACCATATAGAATTAAACGTTAAATTGCCGAAAGGAATGAAGAGATGGGGAGGAGTACAATGATCTACGTAAGACGGATATGTCATTCTGCACCCTTTACTCCCGAGTATTTGCCTTCTTCTTTTTTTTCCGAGCCGGTTCCTTTGCTTTTCGACTCTTTTCGGGTTCCACGGATGCCTGCTCCTGGGTATCTTCCAAGTCATCATTAAAGTCGTCTTCATGGTAACGTGCCTCCCCATCACGAGCTCTCTTCACCAGCTTTCCCTCCGAACTGTTAAATATCTTTTTTGCATCTGTGATAATCTTACTCAATTTGATCAGTTCCTTCGCCCTACCAAGCTTGACGGGGTCATTTCTCAGCACAAACTTGAAATCTTCAACTTTTATCTTGTTTCTATGTACCGTTTGCGCGGTTCTATAAGCTGACATGCATATATCAACTAGGTACGCCGATACTAGTTCATCAACACACTGAACAGATTCTGGAAGGGGTTGAGGTACATCACCATAAGCATACATCAATGCTGCAACATCTTTGCTGAACAGATGTGTCTTTTTCAATCTCCTTGACATAGTTTGTTCGCGGATCTTGATGTTGTGTAATAGTTTAGCCACACCTAATTTGAAATTTTTGAGCATTCACATCATCGCCTTGTAATTATTCGAACAACCCAGCAATAGAAAGGGCGCATCACCGTGTAAGGGAAGATTAAGCGCACGGATGAAGCCCAGAAAGTCCTCTGATACCAAAGGGAAAGAAGTGCGTCGAGTCAAGACCTTTACTGGATGCTGGACGTGCCGATCACGCAAAGTTAAATGTGATTTGGGCAAGCCAAACTGTCAAAGATGCGAAAAGTCTGGCCTGGAGTGTGGAGGGTATGATATAAAGCTCAGGTGGTCTCCATCTATCAAGTTCAATAAGTTTGGGCAAGTGGACTCGAATGGAAGCCCTGCCAATGGAACCGAAGAACCACAGTCTCAACGTCGCAATGTTGGATTCGTGACATATAAAGACGAGTATGAATTTTACGAAGATATGGACGAGGAGCTTTCAGCACTGCACTCTCCTTCACAGGATAAAATATCTGACAACAAAACTTGGATCATCAAAAAATTTGGAGTATTTCGTGGAACGGAAAACGTCAAGACCAAGTATACTCCACGTCGAAAGAGGCGTCAAGCTGGCCGCGTTTCGGAAGACCAGATAAAAAAACCGCCAACCACTGAGATCAAAAGACCCCATATAAATGCTGATTCGGAAATAACATCAAGTCAAAGCTTAGCTAACCTATTTGATTTCGATTTTTCTTCTATGAATTTCAATGGGCACGAGTGGATCGCCAACGAACTCCGAGATGACGCGCTGCTTTCAGCCTCTGCAATTCAAGGTGGTACAATGGATAATTTATTCCAGCGACCACAAGGGCAGACCTCATTTTCCGCGAATAACAGACGACAATCAAGCTACAACACACTGCATTTGCCACGACGATTACAACCAGACCAAGAGGAATCAGACCAGACTAATAATCAACTTCAAAAGGCAGGCCCCGCAGATGTCGACGATATTTCCCGCGTCTACAAATTACTCTTTCACAGAAATGAAGATCGCTCAAAGGTCACGCAGCAAGCTCCTGTAGTCCCAATAGATGATCAACATGTACCCCGTACAATTGTGCCTCTTGATAATGTGATCCTAATCAATTCGTCAGGTACTGAAGGACGTATGCCTAAACAGGTTCTGGAAGTCGTTAACTCGGATGTTCCCGATCATACTATCTTTAACCTTCCCACTAATGACAATATCCTACTCCGTCTACCTACAACTGGACTGAAGGTGCACGGATTAACCCGGTTTTTAATGAATTACTACTTACAGAATGTTGTTGATTTGATGACAGTTGTTGCTCTCCCTACCAATCCTTGGCGAACTATCTATTTTCCCCGCGCGGCCCAAGCCCTCGGAGACATAGCTGGGGTTGGATACACGTCAAATTCTAGAAACTCTCTCCTGAATGCTATATTGGCTGTCTCCTGTTTCAACTTGCAAAGTAAATTTCCTAGAAACTCCCCGGAAATGAGATTTTACTTACAACTGGGTATTGAATTCAGAGGTCAAGCTTCTGACTTCCTGAAAGCTTGCTTAGCTTCAAGTGCTAAGCAAGAACGTTACAAAGACATCCTAACAGCAATCCTTTCGATGAACTCTATCGACGTTGTATGGGGAACAATGGCAGATTGTCAGTATCATTTGACGTTGTGCGAGGGCTTGGTTGAGGAGCGAATGAAAACGAGGCCAAAATTATCAGGAAAGGCGAGAGCCCTTCATAGAATCTTTTCGTTTCTGAAGTTGATACAAGATAGCACCGCTCTAGATAAGGTTCATGAGAGAGAGATTGTCATCGATCATAGAATACCAGAATCCGTGGTTGAAAATGATGTCTCTGATAATGGAGGGGAGTTTAAGGAGTCGCTCAATAAGGTCGATGGAAAGATCAGGATTGAATACGTGAAGCAGAATCGAAAGAGCGGTAGTACACCGATCTTCGACAGCGTTGCCAGCCAAACATACTACTACCCCGGTAATAGAATGGGGAGTGGTGATTATACCAAAAGTTTGGAAGGCAATGATGTTCTTAGCACGGATGCACTCTACGGTCTACCGAATTCAATCATCTTACTATTCTCGGACTGTGTACGACTTGCCAGACACAGAGAGTACTATAGAAAGCATGATCAAGACCCTCCGGAGTCTTACGAAATCCTCTGCGCTGAATTTGAAAAAAAGCTTTCTGGATGGACATCTGAATGGGATTTTCATAAGCCTAATTCCACAGAGTTTGTTAACGACACCATAGAAGGTGTTTATTATCACACCATGAGCTTTTACCAGAGCTTAATAATTTACTACAACACAATGGCGCGCGGGCGCCGTCATCAGGATATACAAGAAAATGTTCGAAACGCGCTGACATACCTCAATAAGCTTACAGAGCTGATAAATAAAGGGGTCAAGATCGTACCCCTGATATGGCAAGGTTTTATAGCAGGATGCTCTGCTATTGATACAGATCTCCAGCTGCAATACAAGGAATGGGCTGCTCGTCTTGCCAATTCTGGAATGGGATCCTATTGGGGTGCAAGGCAGATCATGTTCGAGGTATGGAGAAGGCGAGTAAACGGCGAGAATTGTGACAACTGGTTCAACGTCTATAGAGACTGGGAAATGAACTTGATGCTGTCATAACTAAACGCACGAGCATAATTATCATACTATATTAGATATACTATAAACGGGCATTCGATTTAAGTTAGCTAATTACTGGAGATTGCGTTAAGTGATATGTATAGGGTCATTCTAGCACGAGGCGTCAAAGGTGAGTTCATGGCTCTTCGACAACAACATTGTCACCATGTTTGGAGGAGGACTCCAAAAAGGCAGCGACGCATGCCAGATGATGAAATGCCGTTCTTGGGCTTCCCTTGACAATTCTCTTCTCTTTTTGCAGAATGGCCTCACGGAAGTTTTGAAATTCTTCATGAATACCGAACGATGGGTGTTCCTCGACGTTGATTGTCTCCTCTGGAGCATGAGCTTCGGCTGAGTCACCTACTGTGCGCTTAATAGTAGGCTTCTTCTTATCAGACAGATCTAGAGTTACCGCGCCGTTAAGACCATAAACTTTGAAGTAAATAGACTTCCCACACGAGCCAAAAGCAGAACCGTAGGTGAAGGTTCCGATAACATCGGAATTCTTGAGCTTCATAGTTGAAAATACAACATCGTCTGTACCAGATTCCTTGCGGACTTGTTTGGTGAGGGCACTAAGAGAGCCGATCTCACCCAAAACCTCAGTCAGAAGGGCTAACTGGTGCACGCCACCATCTGACAAAAAGCCTCCAATGTGTTCCGGCTTCTGTCTCCAAGAAGTTGCCAGATACTTGTTTTCCTTTACGAAAGGGCCAGTAGAGTTGTACGTGAATGCCGTGATTGGCCCGATGTCAGCCAACTGCTCTTTCATTACTGCTGCTGCATTCAAAAACAGCCAATTCTCGGCGACTGCAACTGGTAGAATCGTGTCATCAGTCATCTTCACGATCTCTCTGGCTTCAGCCATCGTCGCGGCAATAGGCTTTTCAACAATGACGGGCTTTTTCGCAGCGATGCACTTCTTGATTGTTCCCGCAGTGAATTGAGCGGGCAACAATGCATCGATGAATGAAATTGAGCTGTCTTTCAGCATTTCATCCAGGCTATCGTAGACTTTATTGATACCAGCATCCTCTGCAAACGATTCAGCCTTACTTCTGGTCCTATTGAACACCGCAGCAACATGAAATTCTTCAGGGTGGGCTTGGTAAGCGGGCAGATGTGTTTCTCTAGCGAATATGCCTGTACCGACAATACCGACGTTTAAGGGACTCATTTCGTAATTTTCTTAATTCTCAAGTTGATGTTAGAGCTAACTGTTGGTTTACCCCGCGTTCTAAGATTTCACGTCTTCCCCTTTTATAACTCTCGAGGCCGGATTAACTTTAAAAACCGGATTTTCCCGGATAATTATCCGGCTTTCAAGACATCACCATGTTCGTAAATGTTACTCAAATCAATAATTTTACAACAAACAACGCAAACCGGGTGGTCACCGCTCAAGTATATTCCCTGATGGGTCTTGTCTGACGTGTTGGGAGTAAGATTTTCTTTAGCACTGCGAGCTTCCCTTTGAAAATCTCATTAGTGGCGTGCTGCGTACAAGATTCAGTAGAATACTGTCCAGGATTTCAAGAGTGCTGCAACCTATCAAACATCTTTGCGAGTCGTGTCAGAATTTAGTAGCCGCGAAATTGTCCAAGTAATCGTCATCTGAAAATTCTCTAAGCAATGAGGTTTCGCCCTCTGGTATAGCCTGACGTTGTCCACCACGAGCCCCAGATTTTTGCAGCCAATGCATCTGCTTTACTACTAAGCATACAGAGGTATCTACTGAAAGTGCGGCAGAAGCAAGATATGTTATAGGAGGTTCATCTCCACTAGATCCGGTTTTTTTTCTCTTCCGCTTTTCCCCTTGCCTTGTCTGTTTTCTGTCAACGTGTGACGGGTAGTCATTGTTGAGGCAAGGCTGCAGTATGGCGAAAAGCTACTGACCTGTTCGGTAGAGTCCTTTACGGTTGATAAGTTCGATCGATATCTGCTGTTGACAGTTCGAGCTTCATTCACTGATATACTCGCACATAGATACTTGCTGCTGAGAGTAAGAGCGAAATGTCTGTAGCTTTAATGAAGTCTTGATTTTAGTCAAGAGTTCAGTTTTACACGTGGCTGTTGGTTGCAAATTACTGGTCAACCACTGACTTCAACCAAAGATTGAATGAAGCCAATACTATGGGCTACTGAAGAACCATACTAATTAAGGTTCGATTCATATCACTTTGTACTAATGAATAATACGATGTGGAACTATTATACCAGTATTCTCCGCAACATTCACGCTGGCCATCGGAGCTCGATGTCCGTGAATATTCTGACGCAAAGGTTTTCTGGAAGTTGAACCTTACAAGACCTGCCTGGACTGTAAGGGATCCGTTTTTCTAACTCGTCTACCTAAGTCGAGCGTAGAGTTCGCGAGCACTTCGAGAGCTGAGAATACGAAAAATGGATCAGGCCAGGTTAACTTACTAAGGTGTAATTAGTCATACAGAAGTGCTCCTTATTCTCATCGGATAATCTAATGTCTCCGGATTGATTGCAGTAGAAATTTCACCTCGCCAAGCAAACAGACAAGACATCATCGCAGATCCCAAATCTTCAAAAATTCGTAGTAGTAGCTACGATCGGTTCTGAAGTAAGTTGAATGCAACGTAATTTCCATAGCATTTTACTTTCTGTCAAATAAACCAGAGGTTTGCGGCAATTCACTCTTGTTCTTTTTTTTTTTTTTTTATTCTGCCACTTGCCGAGACGAACCGTTCCTGTTCAAGGAAAGGCTCCTGCATACAATTGATTCAACATAAGTGGCATGACTAGAGCTATTTTAGTTCTCGTAAGAACAATAGACTAAGTTATCGGACGAAAACTGTACTCCACGATTTAAAGACTGGGTTGAACCATGAATAATGGCCTGAAAGATCTCTTCTTGCATCCATAGCAAATGGTCTCGGAACAAACTCGCACAATAGTAAAGGCAACAGTACCTGTTCTTGAAGAACATGGTACCGCCATTACCTCTGTCTTCTACAAAAACATGCTCACAGATCATAAAGAGCTGCTGAATATTTTTAACAAAACAAATCAGACAAGAGGTTTACAACCTACGGCGCTAGCCACTACGGTCTTGGCCGCAGCCAAAAACATTGATGATTTAAGTGTACTGGCCCCTCACGTTGTTCAAATTGGCCACAAGCATCGGGCCCTACAAGTGAAACCAGAACATTACCCCATAGTTGGACAATACTTGCTTGGCGCCATCAAAGAAGTGCTTGGGGATGCAGCTACAGATGAAATTCTAGACGCTTGGAAAGAAGCCTATGGCGCCATTGCGCAGATATTTATTGACGTTGAAGCCGGCCTCTATAAGCAGGCCGCCTGGTCTGGATGGAAGCCATTCAAAGTTATGGAACGTATCAAAGTTTCCAACGATGTCGTTGAGTTTATCGTCGAGCCAAAACCAGAATCTGGATTAAATCTTGACCAACTTTCATTTCAGCCAGGCCAATACCTGACTGTTAAAACTCATCCAACCGACAATGGCAATCAATACGACGCTCTTCGCCACTATTCAATTTGTTCATCGTCTGTTTCAAGTGGTTTGAAATTTGCAGTAAGGCGCGAGCATGGTAATGGCCACGAAGGATTAGTTTCTTCCTTTCTTCATGATCATATTCGTGTTGGTGATGAGATTCTTTTGAGCGCTCCTGCGGGAGACTTTAGCTTAAATAAAGACTTGATCACACAGAATGAAAAGCCTTTAGTACTGTTGAGCGCTGGTGTGGGTGCCACTCCTCTCGTATCCATGTTGGAGGAACAGATAGCCACCAATCCTGAAAGACCAATTGTTTGGATTCAGTCAGCCTTTAGTCGTGAAGACCAGCCCTTTGCTTCTCAACTGAATGATCTGTTGAATTCCTCTCAGAATGTGACTGTGCACAATGTCTACACTAGTACGATGCCCCGCATCACGTCTGAATATTTGACGGAGAAGCTTCCAAACCACTCGGACGTGTACATTTGCGGTTCTGTTGAGTTTATGACTACCATGATCAGCCTATTGAAAGAATTTGATCTCAAAGATGATTCAATTCATTACGAACCATTTGGTCCCAAAATGGCAACCCTTGCCTAGTTTTACTCACACAATTACAGTTCTCGTGTTCTAGATTCTGTCAAGCCATATATGTTGTGGGCTATGAAAATCATTTAGCATACTTCCAGTACGTAAACTAGAGGTAAGGCAAGAGACCTACGACAGATCAATAAAAGCAAACAATTTCGCCTTTTCATTTGCCGCATCCTGAAGCGTTTCTTTTCGAGACACGAAACACGACTTGCGTAACTCTCAACGCAAAGTTAAGCTTAAGAATTGCCTGCTATCTCACTCTGATCTTAATAGCTATGCATAAAGGGCTTCTGTCGCCATTTCATGGCCCAGGCCGCTACGCCGAAGTGATGACTATCCACGGGCACAGAGGGCCCAGCTTCTGTTGGTTCGGAAGATTGTTTTTCCATCGTGCCTGGCAACCGGAAAAAAGGTAGTTCGAGGAAAAAAAGTGAGGCCGGAAATGCGCATCCGACATCTTTAATCGGAAAATAGTTGTTGCGAGCCTGTCGCTATGAGATATGCGGGGTAGGACTGACATGGTAAGGTATTGTCATGAGTGCCCAGCTGGCGGTTGCTGGACGTTACACATTGTTTGGAGAAGTGACAGGATATGTTGGCCACTTGGAAACAGTATTTAAAGCAGGCCAGTATATTCGATAGAAATGGTATAATCCTCTTTAGCAGTTCATCCAACACAGATATTACTTTAGTGTAAATATTCACTGAGACCAAAACTAAGAACCCATATAACTAAGTCTACCCACTCCATCTCGCACAATGGGTATCCTTCAAAAACTCTTTAATGCAGAAGAGGACATCCAAGGGTCCAAATTCCGCGCCGTATTCATTGGCCTTTTTGTCGCCTTTGGTGGCATTTTGTTTGGCTATGACACTGGCACTATCTCTGGTGTGCTAGCCATGGACTACGTCAAACAACACTTTACTTCGCGCGGCCACTTTACTGCCGACGAGACCTCCCTCATCACAGCAATTCTCTCTGCCGGCACATTCTGCGGTGCCATTCTAGCACCACTAGCGTCTGACACTATTGGCCGCAGACTGGGGCTAATTTTGTCGACTATAATTTTCACAGTTGGTGTTGTCCTCCAAGTTGCAGCAACCGGTCAAGACCTTTTGATTGCGGGCAGAGTTATCGCAGGTGCTGGTGTTGGTGTCCTTTCTGCTATCGTCCCACTCTACCAATCTGAAGCTTCTCCTAAATGGATCAGAGGCGCCGTGGTATCTTGTTACCAGTGGGCTATCACAATAGGGCTATTGCTTGCTGCTTGTGTCAATCAAGGTACGCATGCCAGACAAGATAGTGGATCTTACAGAATTCCCCTTGCTCTCCAGCTACTATGGGCGTTGATCTTGTTCATTGGAATGGTCATTCTGCCCGAATCTCCCAGGTTCTACATCATGAAGGAGAAAGTTCCAGAGGCACGCCGGGCGTTGTCCAAGCTGAGAGGGCTGCCAGAAGAGCACTGTGCAGTTGAAGCAGAGC